>PKRV01000563.1:1157648-1313657 GCA_003709505.1 Hyphantria cunea
CGCTTCCTCCAAAATTTGGAAGAGGCGCACGAGCTTCCTCGGCTCTCGTTGCCGCTTCCCGCAGACAGCTCTGCCGTCTCCATCCTCTCCTCCGCCAAGACTGGCTCAACGTCATTTTTATTTAGGTTTATAGTCTTTTCATCCATAGCTTATCCCACGAGTATGGGGGAAACAAAGTCCATCCGAGCGGTGCCCCCTGCACCCGGATAAGCCTATATACTGTGGAGGTCGGCCGGTATCCACAGGTTTTTACGACTTAGCTGTCGGGTGTTATAGACTGTCCTTGTCATGAGCCGGCCAATCAAGGCAAGCCCTCCGGCCAGCAAGTTTTCAGCGTACCCTCCTGGAGCCATCAGTCAGGTCGTTGTTGAGCCCCTGTTGGTTACGGAATCGACAAGGTGGCTAACCCTATCCCACCGACGGTGGCAATAGTGCCTGTCAGCCCCTGAGTTAACAGAGGGCTGACCCGCCCCTCGCACTCCAATACCCCTTTAACTAGATCAGAGGGACGCTTAGAGTGCTCTTCGCAGCAGTCTGTGGTCAGACTCCGCCTGGTATCCCGCTTAGTCTGGAGTCTCACTCTAGGCCAATCCGGCATGAGTGGCTCTACCGGCATAGCCCTAGGGATCATAGACCCACTCAAGCCCCCACACGACGACAACGTAGGGATACGGTCGTGGGGGAAGATTTACACACCTAGCTTGAATAGACAATACAATACTAAATATTTGCCTTGTGATCATTCAAGAGGAATAATCTTATAGTACATAAAACATTGCGTTACGATGTTTGTAAGAGTTCGAATATCGGTTGTCCATTATTTATTTAACATGAAGTGTATGAAACACAATTTTAGCTTTTGTTTATCATAGAATGTTACAATAGTCTCTATCAAGACATGGTTCTGTGTTTTACAGTTTTATACTGTATACGAAAAGCCGAGGACGAATTAGGAGGAGAATATAATTGACGAGCAGTAAGAGAGACTTATTTCAAGCATTGGACTGCGATAGACTCATCATAGGTCATGAAGATGGAGGTAGTGAACATCATTATATTTATATAAATCTTCTGTGCGTGTGTAAATGACTAAACTCCTCCTAAACCTCCATAGAACTCAAGAAGGGTTTAGATTAAAATAAAGTGTTTGATTCAACAAGCGGCGTTACCTGCGAGTGAAGTTTTACCGCTGGTAACACTGTGGGGCTCATCCAGTAATATGTATAGATTCTGGCAACTGTTTTTTTTAAACATATTAGCTACTATCGAACCAGTCCTACTTCGCCAGCGATTCTCAAAAGTAATGATTTACCGGCAACTCACTTTTGACGCCTCTGGTGTTGCGAGTGTTCATGGACGGCGGTAATCGCTTACCATCAGGCGATACGTATGCTCGTTTGCCACTATTACATTAAAAAAAATTCTAAGCGGTTAAGAATGCTCAAAGTAATATGTTTACTTTCACGACAGGTCAGCTAGCAGCAAATAAATAAACAAAAGTAAAGTTTCATTTTCGACGATAACGACTTTGTAGTAGTTCTCTTTGTCATATTATCCAAGTGAGTCCATACAGGTCAAGTGGCTTCCATTCCCACAATGTCAGGGCTTAGAAGACGATGACGAGACCAATTTACCTCTCATACAACTGAGATCCTCTCGACATCAGGGTTACCATCATTTATATATTACGTGGACTATCCATACATTTCAGAATATTATTTAAGTTAACAAAAACATACAAAATGCAAGACATGTCTCGATGGAGTAGAGTCTGAATGTAATTTATACATATTACCGTTGAATTGGCGGCTAGCGAACGCGACTGCCAATCAAAGGGTCTCGAGTTTGATTCCTGGGTCGGGTCTTGTTCTTGTTTGGGGTATTCTTACAAGATATTCTTAATAACAGCCCAGAGTGTAGAAGTATTTCATTTATACATATTACCGTTGAATTGGCGGCTAGCGAACGCGACTGCCAATCAAAGGGTCTCGAGTTTTATTCCTGGGTCGGGTATTGTTCTTGTTTGGAGTTTCCTTACAAGATATTCTTAATAACAGCCCGGAGTGTGGAAGTGGAAGTTTATGAATAGGGGGCAAACGAGCAGACGTATCGCCTGATGGTAAGCGATTACCACCTCTTGGACGGGAGTCCATGGGCGATGGTAATCGTTTATACAACTCCAGATGCGTCAAAAGTACGTTTACGGTCTTTAGGGGCCTCCGGCATCCTCACTCACTCGGTGAAACATGGTGCATGCGCTGTTTCACACCGGTTTTCTATAAAGCCGGTCGAGCCGGCCCTTTTATGCCGAAGCGTGGCTCTCCCATGGCAAGTTTGGCGGTGTTTCACGCCCTTGCCGCGGAAAATTCTCAGTCCCAGCTAGCATGTCAACATGAAGGCCCTTACAAAAAAAGATATTTATTCTTTTCCCTTTTCGTTTGTTTAGGTAACGATGGCTACTCTAGTAGAGATATGCGAACGTACGTATTTTACTTTACCCTTTTCGGCTGGTAAAAATGTAAGGGTAGTATTTTTAGGTTATATGATTTAGAGTTGTAATGAAACGAAAATATAGCGTTAATGGTTCAGAGATAATTTAGTGCTAAGTCAATGGAAGTGAGGGTAGTATACAATAACAATTTACATTGGATTAATGTTGGCGTTTAAATATGTTATTTTACTTATATCAAATCAAGCTGTTAATGTAGTATGTGGAACGAGCTAACTTTATAGAATGACATCCTATGAAATCCTTGTTATAAAATCCTGATGTTCCCAATCTAATATAAAGACACAATCTCAGATTACAAAAGAAAGCGACACAGTTATAATAATCGTGCTTGTTTTCTACAAGCTTTTATCCATCCAATATTAAGATGACCAAACTAAACCAACAAAACATACCAAGCCTAATATATAAATAAGTATAAGTCATGAAAAAAACTTGTCAATGCCATCTTCGTCCATTTCTAGAAATTTTCCTAACAGCATTCGACGCACAAGTTAAAAGTTCAATCTTTGTAATGTAGTAATAAAAGTAACTGCTCTGTGAGGGACGTCTGATTATAAAAAAAATACAATAATTGAACATTGTGCCATCTCATTACATAGAAACAAACATGGTGGCAAAATTGTTTGAATGTTTGTATATTCGGAAGTAAATTAGTTCTGATTTTTTTCCTACTTTTTCAAATAATGTTCATTACATATCGTAAAGATGTTAATACAATCTTTTTAAGAAATATTAGCCAAACGAGCAGACACGTTATCTAATAGTGATGTTCTCCTAACCGATTACGGCCACAGCGGCCAGTCTTAACGGAGATACACAAGTGTGTGCTTAAACACAGGTGCACTCTCTGTTCCCTCTCTTCTCTTCTGAGGTACGAGTACAGATCCCAACTTCCAAACTCCGAGCTGCTGATATTATGTATTTCTTATGTTTTACCCGGAATGCGAACCCGAGAACTTTAGATCGGCAGTGGCATACGTCAACCGCTAGACCAAAGAAGCGGTGTAACAGTCTAATAGCAAGTGACATCGCCCATAGACAATAAGTGGTTTATTTTCTTCCTATTGTGATTTTTTTGTTGCAACGGTAGAAAAGTTTTTAGTAAATAATAAAAAAGTCATCATTATCTTTTTATTTTTTTAAACGTATACTGAATTAATAAGTACAGAAAGTACAGATAACCTATAATACTTACTTTCAAACTATTTCAGCGAAATTAAGGTTTGTTATAGTTTAAGGTGTCGTTATAAGTTTGTGAAACTTTACTCTTTTGGCTATGAGGAGTATTGATTAAACGTAAGTATATTAAACAAAATAATTTTAAAAAAAATTTTCCTTGCATCACTAGGGTAGTATTAAATAATTGTGAAATACTGAAGAAATTAGTGAAAGTACTTACCAATTCTGATGATATTCTAAATGATGATGTTTATTCTGAAACAAAAATAGTACTTTTAACATGGAAGAACATGTATTTGTGAACAAGTGAAACAGAAAATTGTACATTTAGACAGACAATAAACAGAGGGAATAACTTCGATAAAAATTATATTCAATCTAAAAACATTTGCTTGTTAATTTGTTTTCGACTTAAACCTTTTTTGTCTCTCTATGATTTTATATTTGAATAAATTTGAAGTAAAATTCTAACTAAATTATATATAAAGTAATAATTCTATGGTTATATATCCATTCAAACAGGCACAGCTGTCTTAATTTAGAACTTTAAATTTCATATACTGATTAAAATCAAATTATTCTCTAACAACGTTTTTATACTGTATATACACTTTTTTGAAGAACATGTAAGTTTTAAAACTGTACACAAATTTAAAAACTTTTATGTATACGTCAATTCAGTATATTTTAGTAAACATATCAAAACTTAGATTTAATTTGTGATTATATTTTGCGCCAACTAAGTAGTCGGATATAAGAAATTTAGGTATTTAGAGATGGGCCCTAACGCATCACTAAACTAAACGAATTAAGGAACAAGAATCATCACAGAGATCACGCTTGTTCTATTGTTCAGGACAAAGATTATACAAAATCGATTATCGAATAAAAACTGTAACAACATTACGTATAATATATGAATAAAATAGACAGCACTCCGGAACATAATGGTGAAATAAAAAAATAAATTAAGTGATCCACCTCACGAATGCATGCGAGTCATAAATAACGGTTATAAAATAGTCGTTTCACACATCCAACGTTATTGAGATGTATATCTCATTCAAGTGCGGTTTTTATAATTTTTAAGGCTTGAAACATTCGAGAGCAGTTTTTACGGGAAAAAGAAACTAGGTAGTAGGTTATTTTGCAAAATTTTGAGTTTTTGTTTTCTAACTTTTCCCGGCCCCAATTCTTATTGCAGCTATACAAACTTTTCGAGGATTTTTCACCCATAAAAGCACTATACCTTAGGCTAAATTCCATCCCTTTTCTGTGCCACCTTTTCTTCCAACATGTTCAATACAACCTTTTAAGTACCCGGTTACAGAAATTGAACTAAACTTATATTTAGCAAAATATCAATGTATCAATGTTTAAGAACGTTTCGTAATCTTTGTTATTTTAGTTATGAAATAGTCAAGTCGCAACACGAGAGGCGTCACAAATTCGTTGCCGCCCTTTGGGGGATGGGGAATGGGATGAGGGGAAGGGTTTAGGTATGGGCCTCCGGTATCCTCACTCACACGGTGAAAAATCAGTTTCACACCGGTTTTCTGTGAGGCCATGGCATCACTCTACAGTTGAGCCGGCCCATTTATGCCGAAGCGTGACTCTCCTGAGGTAAAAGTCTACTTTTTTTAAAATTTAAAACACTTTTTTCAATCTTTTTAAACAAATAAACACATAAATATTTTTATTTGTGATTTTATGATAATTTACTTTTCACATTAAAATGGATTTTCATTATTTTTGGACCCAGGTCTATGATCCAACATCGAGTAGCAGATTATAATCTGTAAATGCTATTAAATACTAAATATCTAGCATGCACATCGCAGTATTGTCTCAGCAGCCACCTGTTCATGTTCTAACAAGCTTGTGAGAGCACCACACATACCTATGTATTATATAGCAGCTGAAATATACCGTAACGAAGTTCAACCGAAGCTTGGTAAATCGCCAGCTCTTGTTGCAACCCTCATTGTTCACTGTTATGTAATTCAAGATCATCGTGCAGATATTACATGCAGTAACCACGTATCACATCTTTGTTATAAGTATTGAATGGTGTAATAACTGTAAGATGAGTGATGTAATTTATTTTCGGTTTATTTTACGCATAGTTGACGTTTCTCATTTAGGTACGAGTATATCAGTGTTATTATTTAAGTTCTATCATCGTGGGAGAGGCATGCTTTGGTAGATAAAGGCTGGGCTCAGTCAGCTTGTGAGTGATAATTTTGGAAAACCACGGCCTTACAGAAAACCAGTTTTAGATGTAAAAAATGCTAACGTTACACCCTTGTTATTGATTTATCATTCAATTTGAATTCGGAATTGTGAGAAAAATCATGTGTAGAATACAGGAGAAAGCTTTAAAATGACAAAATATAGAATATAATGAAAGAAAAGCGTACAGTGCTGACTCAAAAATGGAATTCCGAAAAAAAACTACATAGGTGCTGATGATTTAGCTTTAGATTTAGAACTTATAACTAGCTTCGTAAACAAGCATCAATACACTTGATTACTAGCGATGCCGAACCAACACTCCGGCGACCAACAAATTGGATTACGCAAACCAATTTCGGTTAGTTCCCTCACGTAATACACTCATTGATTCATACGATAAACAGTAGTGCTTACATAGAACTTTATAAGAAAAACTTAAGGTACCCAAAAAGTTACTAGTCATTGCATGCTATTTCGCTAGCGGTATTATTTCTTGTTTCATGTTAATACTTAAAAAAAACGTTGTTCCCTATCAACATAACCTTTTTCATTACCTTTAATAAAGAGAATTTATTGTGAGCTTGAAAACGCTGCGAGCATAAATAAGGAATTAAATTTTTAACCATTATTTTACATACCACAGGACTTCTTTGAGTGCCCTTCAAAGGAGGCCTGCGAAAAGAATATTAGTGCGAATATTTATGCTCCTAGACCCAACGGTTCCAGCCGTGCGTTCATCGATCAGTCTGAATCGATCTGACAGTTACTTCATTTATAGATATAGATTTGGGATTTCGCATTATCATTTATAATTGGTCATGTATTTTAAAAAAGCACTCGAATTCAAAAATAAGAAACTTTAATGTTTGCGAGAAAAAGCAATTACTCTAGGTTTTAGAATGTATAAAACATGTCTCAATTCGATTTAGGTTCCAATATAAAGAACAAACATGATGACATCGGACAACTCCGAATATTTCAAAGTGAATTACACCAAGAGAAAAACCAAGGTGACACTAAGAGTGTTCAAACCTTAAAGATTTACAAAAATACCCTTAAATTTATGGCTCTTTTATCACCTTATTTTTTTTTTTATTTATCCAAGATGAAGTATGTGAAAAGCTTTCTTTTCATAAAAACAGACACGCTTATTTTTGTAATCGGTCTAAAACTTAAAATAAACCCTATCTTGTTTCAAGATTTAAGTTAATAAGATATAAGTCTTGTCTTATAAAATAAACATTAAATTTCTTAACTATTAACGCCAAACATTACAAGGCATTGTTAATAGGTATATAATGAGATTAACTATATTATTTGCACCCTTTGCCTTGAATTTTGAAATAAGAAAATAACAAATACAAAACAGTTAATATTAAGACCGTGCTTTCATTTCTTACTAATTTTTTTCTGTTTTAAATAAGTTACGCTACTAGGTCTTCTTATATGTCTGAACAGCCTTTAACTATTCACTAGCTCCCATATCGTGCGGTGCGTAATAAGCTCCGCACGGCGGGCTGACTTCCTGCAGGAAGTGCTGATCGAGGGCCTATTCCCGCAGCGGGCGGAGCACACGCCCCCGTCGATGGCCTATTCGGTCGGAGACGACGGGGGCATAGAGGTTGAAGCTCCGCCTGTCAGGGAATCGGAGGTAGGGGCGGCTGTTCTACGAATTCATTCATAGAACACCGCCCCCGGGCCAGACAGGGTACCAGTCCGAGTGATGGCCCGAGCCCTCGACCATATGTCGGACCACCTCAGGGAGGTGTTGGACTCGGGCTTGGCGTCCCGATGCTTTCCAGAGTGCTGGAAGAGCGGGAAGCTGGTCCTGTTGCTGAAGCCAGGACGATCTGCCGACTCGGTCGCGACCTACAGGCCCATCGTGTTGCTGGACGAGGCAGGCAAGTTGTTCGAGAGGGTGCTNCCAGACAGGGTACCAGTCCGAGTGATGGCCCGAGCCCTCGACCATATGTCGGACCACCTCAGGGAGGTGTTGGACTCGAGCTTGGCGTCCCGATGCTTTCCAGAGTGCTGGAAGAGCGGGAAGCTGGTCCTGTTGCTGAAGCCAGGACGATCTGCCGATTCGGTCGCGACCTACAGGCCCATCGTGTTGCTGGACGAGGCAGGCAAGTTGTTCGAGAGGGTGCTCTCTGCCCGCATCGTCCGGCACCTCAGCGAGGTGGGGTCCGACCTGTCGGAAGCCCAATTGGGTTCCGAGAGGGCCGTTCGACGGGCGATGCCGTTATGCGCCTGAGGGCCGAGACCGAAGAGGCGGTGAAATGTGGCCGCGTGGTGTTAGCGGTGTCTCTGGACATGGTCAACGCCTTTAATAAAAAAAGCCCTCTGCTTGGAAATGAAGTTTTGACCTACTACACCACCCTGTATCGGGTTTATTTAAAATTATCCTTTTCAATGATGTCCTTCTGCATAATTTTGTCCTATTTGTATCCTTTAATCCATCATCACACAAATTATATTTATAGTGTTATGTTTGTGTGTAAAAACCTTGGTGTACAAATAAAGAATTATCTATCTATCTATCTATGTTTGTAACCTTAGAAGTTGAAAAAAATCATTTATTTTTAATTGAAAGCATATATTTTTTTAGGAAAAGAGGTCAGTACAAGAATTTTTTTACCTGATGATAGGTAATTACCACCGCCCATGGACACCCGCAACATCAGAGGTATCACAAGTGCGTTTCCGGCCTTTTGAGGAAAGGGGAGGGATTAGGATATGCGCCTCCGGTATCCCCACACCGTTTTTCTGAGAGGCCGTGGTATCAGTTCAGTCGAGCTGGCCTTCATCGTTTCCATGACTCTTTATTTCTTAATAAAATTCTCTAACAGTAAAGCAACCGAAGCCCAGACATGATCTTTGAGAAAGATCCTCTTTTGGTACTGTGAAAACTTCACAGTCTTTAGGGTGTTGTTTAGACGTTAGATCGTGACTTATAAACAATACTGCAAAATGTGCAGCGCACTGCATTAACATGTACCGACACCACGGCGATATCAGAAACAAGGTTGAAATGACTGACCATAGCAGGTTAAAAAAAGAAACTAGTATCTAACTAGAAAAAATATGAAAAGTTATTTTCATCAAAAGTAATTAATTGCTTTATTGTATTTTCTTTGTTAACAAGGGTCTATTAACAGTTGTTTTTGTATTGATTACCTTTCAAAAATGTTTTTTTAAGTTAACTCTTTTTCAAAGATTGTTATAGGCTGTTGATTGATATTAGGTAAATCACTATTAATTTATTAATCAATAGTGATTTACCAAATCAATATTCTATAATATACACCACGTTATCTGACAGTATTAGTTTGAATGAGGTTTGAAAAGTTGATTCTGTGGCATGTACATAGCAAAAATTCTATGTATATATATGTTAACATATTTTATCTTGTCATTTTCTAATAGTTATAAGCAAGCAATCAAACTACAGTTTCATTCCTGAAATCACAAACACCATTCAACATGTCCGGCCTTTCCTAAAGGCGTCCTGTGCCATCAAAAAGATTTTCTTCTTTCATGGTTCAAACCAAATAACACTGCGAGAAGATAACTTATAAAGATCAAGATGTCGCCGCAATTCGTCGCCAATGACCCAAATTACATCGAGCAAGGTCTTTGGTCTATCATAAACGACATTTCGTCGATATTGTCCCTACCATTTCTTCACATTCACCCATATTTATCGTCTTCTTCTACACCTATCCTTAATATTACCCGTCTCATCCCTTTCCTTATCTATCCAACCATTTACAATGTATCATTACGATACGTAGAGTAGTTCCCATTTTAGAATCCTTGATAACACTGTTTTATTGCTGAGAAAATCTCTTGTGAGCTTTGCTTTACGAGGGAATGTTAACATTTATTTCGAATATCAAGCTAAACATACTAACGTAACAATAAAAAATGGATTCAGAATGTTTTCATGTTACGACTTTATATTGTAGGGTTGTACTGCATCTGATAAATTTGAGGCACGACTATTCAATCAATTCTGCAATCTTATTGTGAGGTAACAAATGCTAGAAATGATTGTAGACGTTACAAAATATCAAGTATTGTGAAACAATCGTATTAGGTACCTTTAATCCAGTTCAGTGATGCAAGTTGAGGTTCAGATATTAACACATGTCGGTCTGACAATTAAACGAATAACTATAGTTGGTTATGCCATTGCACTGCTTAATACATGAGAACAATGATGATCTTTCTGTTAATACATGATAAGAATAATATTGGACACTAACAATATGATGAATTTGAATTAATAGCAGATGGCATAAACCTATTCGTGTCATAGAACTTAATTTATTGGGTAATAAATATACTCACACTAATAACTCCGAAGAGGCAATCAAAGACGTGTACTATTAATTAAACGTGATTAATTTACCTGAAAAATTTATGTATATACTTAAGTTGTTTAGACCTTAACTTTATTTTGTTTTGTAGTTACATAAAAAAATATAAACAATTATGGTACTCTCAAAAAGATCTTTCAAATATTACATTAAAATTAACTTTGTATCCAAAAAAACGCCAACTATTATTTGTTAGGAGAATTATTAAGAAACGTATTTCCAACTTTTTGTATCTCTCGGCTATTGTTATTTATTAGGCACACAATTAACTTGTAACGTTAAGTAACAAAAATATCATTTATTTTTGTCTGTCTCTAGGAGAGGGAAATTCCAGATAACCATTAGCAATTGTAGAACTCGTACAATAATCAGAGTACAGATACCTAGTTGTAGGTACTCAGAGATTTGTATTAGTCATTTATAGTGATCAATAACGTTGTCTAAAAACATTGCTACAAACATAGGAGTTATTGGGATAAAAGTGCTTTAAAAATGAGATTATATATGAAATAGCCGTTGAGTCAATGCGACATGTGAGGCTGTGATGGTTAAAATGAAATGAAAGATACTGTAACATACTTTAGTGCCATCTAACGAAAATACACCAAATTACGCAGTAAATATTAATCCTGCATCGCGCTTTTATTGTTTACGAACGTAATAAATACAATTAACCATTTGCCTAATAAGTCTAATAAAATTTTAATTCATAACAATCAGTTCAACACCAAAAATATGGTTTGAACGATAGCATAAAAACTTATTGTGTTTTCATTAATTCAGCAAATCTTTTTTACAATTTACATTTAAATAAGTAATCAAAACAAAAAAGTAAAGAAATTAAACCATAAATTTCCATTACTTAAAAGAGTTTTACTTAAAATACTGTTTCTTTTTGATGTTTATTGCTTTCTTAAACAAAATCAGGCATATTTTATAATGTTTTTGGTCTTTCCTATTTACGATTCCTCAAAGTTTTGCTACTGAAAGATATATTTATCTACATATAAAAAGGTATAGAATATATATTCTAGTGCTAGCTACATATATTGTATTTACTGAGGCATGCATTACAAGTCAACGTAAAGCTCTTTAAATCTTATAAGTTTACGTCACGGTAGTTTTGCTCTCAACTAAACAAAGCGAACGCTGCATGCATGCAGTCATATTAAAATGTCTAGTTTTGATGTGTGTATATAAGACTCAAACATTAGCTCAAATGGTGTTTGCTCATTATTTTATTTATAAACTTTATGCACTAAATTTGTACATTGGCGGATTTAATGCCCATGGCATTCTGTTCCAGTCAACCTATGGGTGGTGTAGAAATGCTATGGGGTAGGTGCACAAATTTCTATTGACACAACATATTTATGGTAAGACATGCACGCATTTAAACACACAACAGTACACATCACAAACAGAAATGTAAATATACATATTTAGGCACATGCATACATATATATACATCTATACACCATGAAAACCGGAATATGAGATGAGGTAGTTCTGCCAGTTCATTTTGAAGGAGATCATGTACTTTCTTTTTTAATCTAAAACGGTTTGAGAATTTGAATTTTCTGATTTCGAGCAGGAACGCATTTGTTCACGAAGCCGGAGTTGTGGGAGGGACATTGGTGAAGCAGATTATTAACTGAGCGAAGATTTCTTTCCTAGCTAGAGCATTGGTACCGAAGGTACAAAGCAAGATAAATGGGTAAAAATTGTGAGATGAGAAATGAAAATAGAGAGGTAAGTGCACGCTGATTGCGCCGTAGGCAAATAGGCAACCATTATAACTGGGTACGCAAAGCAGACTCATGGTCATACTTCCAAAGATTGAAAATGAATCAAATATTATAATTTTTAATGAGGATTAATGTAGCTTATCCACTAAATTAGATACTTTATGAGCACTTTTGTTACCATAACCCAGCTTAGTTTAGAATCAGTTTGTTCAAGTTGTACACTTTTAAGAAGGTCCTTTTACTTGGATCCCATGCTTAGATCCACTGGAATGCCCTGAAGAGCCATGTGTAATTTTCGTCTGGGGGAGTAGACGAAAGTCTTTTAAAAAGATCCCCTAGTTGATCAGTGTGGACAAAAACTCCATATGGATCCTTTAGTGGATGCAGGGTATCTAAAGAACGGAGTCTTTTAAAAGTTAAGCTTTGTATGAGGATTATTAATTTATAATTATTATTTTATTCAAACATAAATAAACATATCAATGAATCGTTTTAAAAGGTCTCTAAGCAGAATAACAAAAGAACGCTTTAGGATACTTGAAATATTTGGATGGAATTGCGATAAAGAGAGAAACGGGCAGATAAAATGAAAAGAGAAATACATATCACGAACGAACATGTGATGAAAACGAACTCAAAGAGTTTGAACAGAAAAACTCAATAAATGCGAAATGGGTCACATCGCAGATTGATTTACAGAAGTTTAAAGATAGCGATGTTAGATGTACAAAAGGATCTATAGTTCATGAACTCTGTATTTTAATGGTTCAATTTAAAGTAATATATGCAAATACAAATAAAATTGAAATATCTGTTTGTAATAAAAATGATCAATTTTCACTACATGCATGAAACGCATGAAAGTATTTACGTTACTTACATCAAGAAGCCAATTTTAAAAGTGTTGATTGTACCAACTATTTTTTGTAGCGGCTAGACCAATTTTGATGCCACTTTCACTGGCAGAGAGATTATGATATAAGGAGTAACTTAGGCTACTTTTTTTAAAGTAGTTTTGTCCCACATCTACTTTTGTTTTTGTAAAGGTTCAGTTACAAATGCGGGTAGCACCACGGTACTCATCTAATGTCTGAATAAAAACTGTAGAATTGAAGTTCTAAGGTTAATGCATAAATGTTTTTTTTGCCAAACTATACAAAGGCTTTTTCGCAGATTTAGGCTTCTTTTCACAGTACTAATATTTCGCACACATATATTTGTATTTTTTTTTAAAGTCGCATATCCGTTGTAATCCTTTATGTAAATTTATCTGTATATGTAGTCTGTTAAACAAATAAAAAACCTGTTTGTAGAACGAGATAAATTTATAAAGCTCCTGATTTTATGATGTTGGGGAGTCAAAAGCTGACACGATACGCATGTGAAATGAATTGAAAGGTACCAAAGGTATCCGTCCATTACGTCACTGGACCTTTGTGTGATATTAATCGTTTTGAATTTTTCGAAAAGAAAATGATTGAAGTTTTTGCTTAATTCTGAAATTTGACAGGTTTCAATCAAATCGCATAAATTTTGACCTGTTCAAACCTATATTTTACACGACTTTGACTAAAGGTTATTTTCCATTAAAGAATCTCAACTTTCTTGTCAAAACCAAATTAAGTTATAGGACCTTTGCATACTGAAACTATTGTTTACATTTCCATAATCTATCCATGTAAAAAATATCGCTTTCTTAATATTGTCTTTAATTAACTCTCTGTCATTGTTATAGACTGTCAATTTTCCCATCTGATAGTTCCTATATTAAAATGTTTAACTTTGGTGTATATTTGTCTATCCCCTAGAAGTGTATTTTCAGGACTATGATACATGTATGATGTTTTTCAACACATTATATGTTCTTTAATATCTAGTTCATTAGTTTAACATTTATTGACATTCATTACATTTTCGATCAATGACTGGAAAACTAGAAATAATGACGGGAGCCCTTACCCTTATAACTAGTTTTGTGTTTGAAATGTTGTTGAACAAATAAACAAACAAAATTCGCTAGTTGTTTTACGCTTGACAGATATTGTGTATCGCAATATTAATGTTCATTATGCAAGATATGCTTCGGCAAATACAAGCTTAAGTTTTAGCAAGTTTACCAGAGGAGAGCTTACCTCGCCCTCAACCTAACGCTGTTGGTGTACTATGCGTATAAACCCCATTTACCGAATAAAATCATTCGTGCCCCGAACCGGTCTTGAATAAAGTTTTATTGAAATTTTTGGTTTGTTGGTTTGATATACAAAAAGCTTAGGGTCTAATTATTGCTCCAAGTGTAATTCGTTCAGCTTTTTAGACATTTAACAAATTGGATTTGTTGCGTCGCAGTTGTGCTACTAAAATTGGATAGCTGTTTTTGTAACATTTTTTGTTATAAGGTTACTTGTACTAACTTTTATCCCAGTACCCATTTGTTTTAGATACATGGTACACGTAAATAACTACTTGTGTGCTGATTAGTTAAATGATATTTCTAGACAAGTAATAATTATGAAACATGATTTATTACTATAACTTTAAAAAGGTTTTTTTTGGCAGGATGTTTTCATTTTCAAGCAGCGATAGTGACTTGACATTAAGTGACCCCTCGGCCATTCCATAACAAACTGCAAGTGAAATTTTTGGTCATCGGGATTGGGATTTTTCTTAATTAAAATACAATTTTTAATATCTTATGAAGGAAAGATATTTAGCTTCGAATTATATGATATTACTACAATTGAAAATAATTATTAAAAAATTACCACATTATTCAAAAGGGTAGTATTTATTACAATAATCCCAGCTTTTCTCTAATGTCGGTTCGTGGGATAGTGAGAGATTTATGACGGGTTAGAACGATTTCCAATTCTAGTTTACAATAAATTCTCAAATCGTTTTTTTTTGTAAATGATCATGTTCCTTGGAACTAAGGAGAGTGTTAACCAATTTTCTGAATATGCCAACGAAATATACGCTTTATATCGAATTGCTTATTTGCTTTATTCCCTTGGTATTTTAAATAAGTCTAATCTAATAAATTTCAGATCAAAGTTAATGTGTTTTTTGTTTAACGAGAATTACTATGCAAATATATTATCAAATTATCTATTTTTATAGTAAGCTTGTAGCTTCATCTAATAGATTCTTTATCGAAGGTTTTTTGATTTGATATTTTTAAACAATTCTTTAGAATAATACTCGACATTTTCATTCGCTTTCAAGCAAAACTACTTAATAATTATGCAGTCGATACAGAACTATCCAAATTTAAGTTTCTTTTAATATCTTGTTAGATTTTATAAATATTATCTACTTCTGTTTGAAACAAGATTATGTGCGTATAAAATGATACCTGAAACCAATTATTATCTTTGATACCCGACCGTATTGTGTAAGGTTTAACTAAGGCTCCGTGCATATTTGATCAATGTCGAAGAGAATCGAATAAATAATAATAATAAATAAATATTTTTGGACATTTTAACATACAACACCATCTAGTCCCAAACTTAGCAGAGCTTGTACTATGGGTACTAGACAACTGATATTAATACATATATACTTTTTTTGTAAATACATACAGTTGTTGGGTGAAAAAAAAAATGATGAATTTCATGTCATGAATTCAAAAGATAATAATATTATGTAACATAGATAATAATAAATATAAGTTGAACTGTTACGCCAGCGACGTATTATCACATTGTAATAAGTGAAAAATAAAATGTTTTGAACAATATGTATATTGCTATTGCTAGAGATGAAATGCTCTTCTACATAATACCTTCAATATTATTATGAACTAATAAGACTGCATGAATGGCGTAGCTTTTTTAAGAGGTTATCTCCTTTCACTGTGTGATAGATAGAGAGATAGATAGATAGATTGTAGTTTTAATCCCCAAATATGACAATACTTTATGTGATCCATGAACTGTTCTTTTGAATCTGAATGTAATTAGCCGAGTTCAAAAAAGGAGGGGGTTATCAATTCGACTGTTTTCTTTTGTAATTACTCATATATTATTACCTAAGGCGGAAGTTGCTATTTAAAATCGAAAAAAAACTGTTCAGTTGAAGAGATCTTGAATGTATATTATATGTTCCCGCAACAGTGTGAATCGACCCTAAATGTCATTTGCAACGACACTAATGAGTCCTCGTTCTTAACGGCTTGAACATACGCTCAAACTTATAAGTTTTAATTGACTTCTTGGCTTA
The DNA here is from genome assembly GCA_003709505.1 of Hyphantria cunea. NCBI lineage: Eukaryota > Metazoa > Arthropoda > Insecta > Lepidoptera > Erebidae > Hyphantria > Hyphantria cunea. The sequence goes on from PKRV01000563.1 coordinate 1,173,926, forward strand.
CAAGCTTGCCAAAGGATTAACCATTTTGATAGCAATTAGTGAATATGGTAGTGAGAAGCAAATTATGTTTGTAATATACACTTGGTAAGTTACTAATTATATTATATAGCACTAAACTTATTTCATTATAGTATAAATCACTTTAATGTACAACAACTTAATTATAAGTAAGTACAATAGGCGGCCGTATTGCTCACGGGCAATGTCTTACAAGCTGCCTTCTTAAAATTACAACGTGTATCTATCTTTATTTAAAATAATGGTAATCTGTAAAAATAGAATAACTTCATTGAAATCTGCAAAAAATACATCGATGCTCCTTATATCGAATTTTGCCAATAATAAATTCAAAAATAATACATTTACTAATAATAATTCGGACATCTAACACACAACGCTATTTACTCCCAGACTAAGCAGAACTTGTACACATAGTACAAGTTCCGCTGTACTAGACATCTGATATTAAATAGATATGTACTTTTCTTACATAATTAACATAGGAAACGCCCAAACTCAAGCATCCAAACTAGCAAATATTTTTTAGATCAAACAAACATTTGGTCCTAACTCGAGTATCGAACTCCAGACATCGAACCGCAGTCGCATACCATGCAACTACGCAACCGAGACAGTAAAAAAAGAAAAACAACAGAATGGGCTCTATGGTATGCCCTAGAGGAAGCCTACATCCAGCAGGGGACTTTAGGGGGCTGATGATGATGGTGATGAAATCAAAAAAATATTGAAAATGGCACAGGAAAAAATAAAAATTGTACAATATGTATATTCAAATTCAAATTTAAACTAACTTTTTAAAAAATCAATTCTATACTTTGAGTACTTAGCGAAATTCTTAATTCAATTACGCATATCCTATCAGAGTAGAAAAATTTATTTTATATATACTAATTAACGTACTCCTGTGAGCATAAGCGACTTTAGAAGCTCAAGGAATATACATTATTGAGTAAACAAAAACCCAAAAACTAGTTTGCAAAAAACAAGTAAAAACATTTTTCGTGCGTATATAAGACCAGAATGAAATTTTATATTAACAGCCCAACAAAAGCGAAATCAACTATTTCAAAAAGTGCTTTTGGTTTACGTTAGGTCCATAGTTGTCCAAACAAGCTCTTAAATACGAGTAAAAAATAATGAAAAAAATATAGGAAAATAATGCATGAAAAAAATGAAATAAAAAAAAATTAAGGAAAATAATGAAAATAATGTAGTATTTTATGTTCTAGATTACTCTAAATTTCTTGCTTCCGAGCTCTACTGTAACACAGATTATTTTATCAGTTATCACCTGAATCGACCTACTCACGAATTCCGGAATTGATAAGAACTTTCACGAATTTGATACACTAAAACTGCACTTCCGATATGTATGAAGTTCTCAAGTTAGATAAGTGATCATATCAAGAATGCGTGTATAATGATTAAAAACTATGTCCAAATCTTACTAAACACTACCGACTTTAAAGCTACATAATTTCATAACTGGCATCAATGGCATCATACAGTTGTATAACCTTTAGTGAAAAATAAAATGAAAAATAAGATAAAAATCATTTTGATCCACTTCAAAGCCTTGATAAACCCAAAGTTAACTCAATTGATATGACATAAGCCACTATCGTCCTATCCCTTCTTAGAAAGTATGACACAAACTTTATTTAAATAAAACAATCACATTCATAATATATTTTAGGTAATTTGATATCAATCGTATAGAATCGATTCCATAACAGTTCACAAATAGAATGCGAGTTATATTTACACAAGACCTCTATGCAATACATACCTTCACATTCATAAAGTAAAAAAAAACTCAAAATTACCTTAAACCCTTACCTCGAAGTGTTCTATATCAACTTAATATAAGTCTATAAGGCTTTTACCTTGAAGGAAATGAAAGGGTAAAAAGAAAACTGGGTAAGTGCAAGACGTGGCGATAACTGAATTTACTTGTGACAGCAGACCGACAACTGCCAACCGGTAATGACAACCTGGAAGGCAATTGGAAATAGAAATGTGGTTGAATATTGAAAGCTTTATTTAGTAAATATACTTAAATTATTACTTTCTAAATTTGGTTCAAATTTTGGCTTGAATTCATTTAATGGAATTAGTTATACTGAAGGCACATTCACGATCAACCTAGACAGAAACGTTACACTATTTTCCATGATCCTTCTGACTAATCAGGCCTTTTATTTAAATTCACCTGTTAGTACTTACAATGTGGTCGAAAAAGAATGCAAAATAAATACTCGAATAACCGTTTGATTGCCAAACGAAGTAGGCCTTGAAAAAGAAGGATGAAGTAATTCTTAAACTTCATACACTAAGATCTGGTTTATGTTTCTGGGCTAAATAAGCTCGCGTATTCAAAAACTAATTCTAGACTAATAGTAGGCAATAATCAAACTATAACTATCCTGCATCGAGCGCTCAAAACGTGTAGCTCACTACCAGCACACGTGTTTCCCTCCCACTATGATCCCGGGTCCAATAAACGAGGGGTGAGAAAGCTTTCACTAGGCCGAGCCACTATATTGTGAGCCATTACCTATTAACCACATTCACACTGAAGAATGTAATCACCACTCTCGGATTTTACTCAGGCTTTCCATCAAGCAGAGAAGAGTCATTTTGGCAGCTAATACTAAAAAATGTGATGCAACTTGTCTGGGTCTATACGTAGTAGGTACAATTTCCTCCTCTTAATCTCTCTACTTTTCTTCATTATATTCAGTAAGTTCGGCTTATTTGAGCCCTAGGGTGTAAGTTTCACGCAAGTTATGCCGAAAGTTTTAGAAGCACCAGAGAAGAGAATTTTTGATACATAATAGTATACTTAATTTTTTTTAGAAGTAGAAACACAGTATGGTTCATAATATAAATAACTATACAGTTTTAGAACTTTAGAACTACTAGCTAACCGTTCAAACGCTGTTCTGCCATATAATTTATTTAAGAAATTAGATCACGATTTAAAAAATGGAGGAATGTGCGAAATACTTTACAATTCGCAAACTTTATATTCTCAAACTTACCAAATATAAAAAGCCATTAAAATCGGTCCAGCTATTCATGTATTAGATAACAGCAGCAAAGGAATTTTCTAAACTACCCACTACTATATTTATCACTTTATGTTTAGGTTCAGTATTTTAAGAATCCGACTATCTCTATACTAAAAGTTTTAAATGTAATTCTGCCGTAAGGATGTAAAAATGTAACAAATTATTGACAGAGTTATCCCAAAAAACTTCAATCAATCTATTACTCAGATTAATAAAATATATTGGGGTAAAACAGATTTACAACAAGAATAAATTCGAGCTACAAGTTATTTGCGGTTTCTATTTTCTATGGTAGACACACTTGGCAATACAATATATTTTCACGTCTACCCTTTGTACGAAAGAGTTTATGTTGCGGACGTATTTTTACCCAACTGCGGAAGAAGGAGGGTTATGTTTTTCGAAAGTATGTATATATGTACGTATATTTCTTTGGCATGCCCTAGAGCCTAAACGGTTCGTCGTATTTTTATGTGAGTGGTGTCAATAGATTCGTTTTAGTCATGAGAGTGACACTGGGTACATAAAAATTAAAAGAATAATAAAATAAAAATATTATACGCAGTCGGGTTTTTTTTTTGATAATTCATTGCTTGTTAATTCATTTAAACTGCAGACTTTTTCTCTATCGTAATACAAGTTTTTTTTCAACTTATTATAGATTTTAATAATTATGTTTCTAGAAAAATCATATGTTGGTAAGTAATGAAGACAGGTAGCTGTGTGTGGTAGCTGGAATGTTATGCTGCTTTTATATCACAAGTTACATTGGTTAAAAACCAGACTGTATTAAGTGTAAGAACGTCATTAATCATTTGTAATACTGAACTGCTTTCGTAGTATATAGGTTTCTTGACTTATTAAAATTCTTAATCCATCCTAGCTAGTGTTTCTGACACTAGGTAAGTTTAATTTACTTTACAAATGAGCTTAGGAAGTTTTTATTAATTTTAAACTTGAGATGTACGTTTAGATTTTGAGACGTATATTGTTTTAGTCGTGAGAGTGACACTGGGTACATAAAAATTAAAAGAATAAGAAAATAAAAATATTATTCGCAGTGGGGGTTTTTTTTAATAATTCATTACTTGTCATCGTTTAAAATGCAGATATTTTCTCCATTTCAATATAAGTTTCTTTTAAGCTATAAGCTTATTATTTCTAGAAAAATAATGTGTTCATAAGTAATAAATACAGATAGCTGTGTGTGATAGCTGGAATGTTAAGATCCTTTTACATCACACCATGGTTAATAAGTGTAAGAACGTCATTAATCATTTGTAATACTGACCTGCTTTCTTAACTTATTGGTTTCTTAACTTAATCCATCCTAGCTAGTGTTTCTGACGCTAGGTAAGTTTAGTTTATTTTTCAAATGAGCTGAGAAGTCTCCTTAAAGTTTAAACTTGAGATGTATAAATCGGTTAAGTGACGGACACTTCGGCGTTTGTTTATGTTTTAACGCCTTTTTTATCTATTCTTTTCATACAAAAAACCAATCATTCAGTAAAAGCAATAAACTCCGGGTATTGTTTAAATATTTTGATAAACCAATCTTGTTTTTGAAAACTAAAGGGTATTGTAGTATATTAAAATAATACTGAATTGATTTTGCCCGACTGCGAAAGAAGGAGGGTTATGTTTTTCGAGTGTATGTTTCATCATCATCATCATCATCATAATCAGCCTATCGCAGTCCACTGCTGGACATAGGCCTCTACAATTGCAAGCCACTTAGTTCGATCCTCGGCTTCTCCCATCTAGTGTATGTACGTATGTATGTATATTTCTTTGGCACGCCCTAGACCCTAAACGGCTTGTCGTATTTCTATGTGAGTGGTGTCAATAGATTTGTCTTAACGGTGAGAGTGACACTGGGTATATCAAAATTATAAAAAAACAAAATTATAACTAATAATATAATTATAAACTAATGTAATTATACGCAATCAGGTATTTTTTAATAATTCTTTACCGGTTAATAATTATAATATTCTTATCCAACAATAAAACCTCACACACGCAAAGATAGATAAAGAAACCCAATTGGTGGGACTGCACTTATGACCCTTGACAGTACCAAACAAAGTTTATTTTCAAAATTAAAACGGGCATACTATTTGTTAATTTTATTTAATATGTATATTCTTATGGTAGAAGGGCAAATAAATAGAAAAATTACTTGATGTAAAGTGACTAATACTGCCTATGAACGTTGCATTCCAGAGGCACAAGTGTGTTGACGGCCTTTGATTTAAGAAGTTGCTCTTTTCTTGAACTGAATTGGCTGAACTTGTCAAGTACCAAGGTGTTCGAAAAAGGACCATGTAGCGAGCTGCAATACACTAATGAGGTCACATAAACATGTGAATAGACTGAAGTGCTACAATCTATTCATATTTTTATCAGGTCAAGTTGTAACCCCGAACCTTTTGATTTTATCCAAAGAAATGTATGTTGAAATACATTTTTTGCGTAAATTTGCAATGCGGGTGCAAGCATTCGTAATCTCTTAATTTTTTTTTATTTTTGTCAGTTTTTGCATTTCTTAACAACTGGTACTCTCAAAGTCTGTTTTATATCGAAAATAAGAAAAATTAATAACCAAATAAAGTCGTTAAGAGATTTAAGTTATAATTATGGGTACACATACAATGTACCACAGTACACATTGTAGCTAGTTACGAAAATAATTTACTCCTTAGTATGAACGGCGCCTCGTCTTCTACGGGGTCTGCCTCCTCGTCGGTGTCCACCCTGAGGCATTCAGTGTACAACGACCTTCGCCCACCGATCCGGATCCATACGACATACGTTCCTTTTATTTAATACAATCGATAAAAAATCTCAACAATACAACTCAATATTTGTCAAACGGGATTTGAACCCAACATGCTTATGAATGGTTTCAAGCTTGAACGTTTGCTTTGTATCGCTTCCTTAATAATTGCAATATGAAGGGAATTGCCTACAAAGTTACTTATTTTGTATGTAAGTAAGAAGGTAGTCAATAAACATATTACTGGGTTTGTAATATTAATCTTTTTTTGTATACACAATGAGTTTTACTATATATTTCTTGCCATACAATAAGTTTTTTCGTAGTCTAAATTATGACTTTGACTACGGAGTGCGGGTAAAGGTGTTCCCAAATAAAGAACAAATTATCAATTGCCCTTCACATAAGTATTTTAATATTGTAAGGAAGGCAATTCACGATCTCTGGACTCAGCAGTGATTTAGGAAATAGCCCTTGCGGAAATTTAGGAATATCATTAAATATTTACTAACTTTTAAACTTTTCATGATATAATAATTATTTTCACGGGAATTATCGCAATCACTTATTTAAAGGTATTACATACCTCTCATTTGCCCGACGTTTCGACCAGGTTGTATTGACCGTGGTTACAGGCTGACAGCCTGTTATATTGTGTAGTTAATTCCCGTCAAAATAATTATCATACCATTAAATCTAAGTTATCCGCATAGCAGTATATCATAATGATAAACCCGCCTAGGACTGGAACTGGGATTGAGCTGCCCATTCTGTACACGCTGTTTATTATCAATTTATTACTTTTTTCTTATTTTGATGTGACGATATTTTTTAATTTGATACAAATTCATCTTCGATTATAGCAGTTATTGATTTTTTTTTTATTATTATTTTTATCAATTTACGATAGTTGTGACTTGAATTATAATTATCGCCTTTTTTATTTTGTGATAGAATTAATAAATAAATATTTTCGGACATCTAATACACAACGCCATCTAGTCCCAAACTAAGCAGAGCTTGTATTATGGATACTAAACAACTGATATAAATACATATATACTTTTTTTTGTAAATACATACATATCACACATTGAAAACACCCAAACTCCGAAACAAACATTTGTAGATCATACAGAATGTCCTCTGCATTTTCAGAAGATTATCTGGACTTTAAAAGAGACGATGAACCCTGAGTTTGTTTCGTCCTTTCTTCTCAGGGCTAGTCCAACTAAGAAAGACATCATCGTCTACTTAACAAAATTTTAACTTGAAAAAGTTTCTTGTGACCTTTTTTTTTTTTGACGTGGTGGAATTCCTTTACGCACTTTACTCCCCCCCTGCGGGTACAGGGGGTTCGCTTTGTGTGGGACTCCTGACTGACACCAGCCAGACTACCCACTAAACCACCACGGTGTGCCACTCTGCGCCTGAGATGGGAGAGATCCGGGAACCGCTTTCTTACGCCATCCGGACCCCTCCCAGAAGTTTCTTGTGACCTAACCTAACCTTGTCACTAACCACTAGATCAGTACAGTCAAGTCAGAAATTATTGCGTTGGTTCTAAATAACATCATAAAAATAGTGGAGGATGATTTTCGTCCTAACTATTCTGCAATGCAGATTTAAAACATCTAGATAAAGACGCGTACTGTTTGCAAGAATATCTCAAATCGATCCAAAGTTGGAACTGTGCCCGTTTATAAAACGTGATGTCGGTTTTTACTGCACAAAAATTACGTCACCTCTAGCGCTTAACTTAAATTTTTAAAGCAAGGCTTTAAAAGAAAGCCTAAAAGATTTTAGGCTTTCTTTTAAAGCAAAAGGGGGTGTTGGATTGGGGTATGGGCCTCCGGTATCCTCACTTACTCGATGAAACACAGCGTCACCCTCTTGCTCTTAACTTAAATTTTTAAAGCAAGGCTTTAAAAGAAAGCCTAAATGATTTTTTATCGTTCTTAAAACTATGTCAAAAATGATACTCTGAAGTGAGAGAGAGCTTCGATATATATGTATGTTAGCTCGAAAGGAGTGATAGCAGGCCCTCACAGAAAACCTAATGAATAAGAAAACCAGGACTACAAGCTAGTTTCAATCACTCTTTAATTCTTGGGTAGAGGGATTCCAATTATTCTATATACATAGATCATCTATAGAGCAACATACTAAAGGAGTGACTCTTCAGTTATAGAATGACCCGTCTGCGCTTTTGACCTCTATACAAAAACCCTTCTCGCTTTCCAATAACAAATTTCCAACATTAATACAGCTCATAACGAATAACCGTATCGATGTACATAATCGATAATCGATTCTCACGAAGACAACGTAATAGAAGTAACGGCTATTATTGTTTACCAACATCCCATACTACAGAATAAACTCATAATTATAAGAAACTCGTAATAAAAAGTAATGGAATGCCCATGTGAGTGTAGATTAATTAATCGACTAACTGTTATAGTTTCAAGACGAATAACTGTGGTAGCGCGGTAATGACCGGGTCGTAGTCATTCCCACGCCACTCCGCAATTTAGTTAGCATACATCCGAAAATGCCCGACATTGTCCGATATGCTCCGATGACTACGTATTATAAGTATGTAGTTTTTCTCGAACTGGTCGCATTATATGGGAAAAAATACCTTTCTTTGGATGAGTGGTTGGAGTTAAATTGCACATGACGGAGTGAATTGACAAAATGACAATGACTTTCTGGGAATCGTTACCGACTTTTAGTTCCAAAATTCCACGTATATTTTAATTATCTTTATGTAGCATACTTCTCAGGCTTCTTCTTCAGGCTTAGTGCCACCGTTTCCTTTAGTATATTAGTGTCAAACTTCCAGATAAAACTTTGACATATATATCATTATCTGAGACTTGTAAAACCAGAATGAAATCTGTAGTTATATGGTATTGAGCTTAAAATATACCAGCGTTTTGTCAAAGCTCAGTTAGTCCTATTTATACATGTAAAATCTTTAATCGCCTTAAATTTACTTCACCTTAGTTTGAAATGCATTAATTAATCCAATGAAGAAATTACCTAGTATTATTTTCTAAACTTTTATCTTGGAACTAAAACAGTAATTCGAGAAGAAGAAGGCGTGTAACTAGGACTTAAAACTTTGAAGAATAAATATAGTACGAGTTCCTACAAGCACTGGAAACTAATTAGAAAAAATACGATAATATCCAGACTTTCTTGTTCGACAGGTTTTAAGATCTCTGAGAATCCTCATAGCATCTGAGCTGAATCTTGAATCTGATTAATTATAAGCGATGAGACACACTGACGTGTACTTAACACATTAAATTATAATTTTAATAACCAGGATTGTAGGATTTTACAGTAAGAATATGGTACAGAAACCTCCTGTTTCTGGAAAATAGCTGCTTTGAATCAGGATTTCGCTTAACTTTTAACACCACGTTAGCCATATCTTATTATATACACTTACTTATATACACTTTTTTATAATAGACTTTAATATTTTCATCTTTGATTTCTCAAATGCTCAGCTGGTATCATTATACTTACGCCCACATGAGTAGGACAGAGTTATACATCAAAAGGTATTTGGTACTTCTACCTAATCCCACTGATCTACGATATTATAAGGCTTTGTATTTTTGTTGGCTTGACCACCAATAAAATCATAATATCAATGTATATTTTTTTAAAACTATTTAAAAAAAAATTGTGCGAATCAGCTAGTTTATGATAATATGTAAATTCTTATAAAATGTCTCTTCAGTCCCAGTCCAGCAGTGGGACATTGTGGGTTGTTGATGAGGATGTAAATTCTTAACATTATGTAGATTTATGGAAATATATTTTAAAAAATTAGCTTTAAATATCGTATTCTTACACCTTAACTTAAATTAAATTCAAATCTAAATCACAGTTACATGGCGTATGGTTGTGATCACATTAATCTTTATATATGTATGATGTTGCTTTAAAACATTTATAATTTACATTTACATAATATATACATTTAATTACATAGTTTTTATTTGATTGTGTCAGAAAGAGGGTAATGTTTTTCGAGCGTTTGTATGTATCTGGGTATGTATGTCCATTTCTTTGGCACACCCTGCAGCCCAAACGGCTGGACAATTATTGACATATGAGGTGTCGTTGAAATCATCAGGATCGTGTTAGTGACATAGACTGTATATTTTTTTTTTAATGACAACTGGACTTTGGAGAAAAAGGGGGGAGTGGGTCATTACTTTCAAGCAGTCAGGTTTTTTGTTTTTATAATGAACAAGCAATGAATTTCTTAAAAAAAACCCTGACTGCGTCAATATCGTATATGAAATATATGAGTGATGTATATATTCGTAATCACCGTTAATATTTTTTTATGTTGATATCGTACTCGATGTATTTTGAAAACATTTTTTTGAGATTTTTTTTGGCTCCAAATTTGATGTACTTTGTGTCACTCTCACGGCTAAGACGAATCTATTGACACCACTCACATAAAAATACAAAAAACCGTTTATACTCTAGGGCGTGCCAAAGAAATCTATATACAAACATATATACACTCGAAAAACATAACCTCCTTTTTTCGCAGTCAGGTAAAATGTATTATTTATTGTGCATTGTATTTATTTTTAAATTATCGGAACAAATAATAAAATGATAACATTAAAAGACAAAAAATTTGTTGAAACCTCAACAGTGCACATTTTTCTCAAGCTTGAATACTAACCCGAGTATAATTATATTTCAAGACAAGACAAGCGGAATAATAAACAAATAACTGTTTTTAAGCATATTCAACCACAAGATTCCACGTTACTAAAGAGATTCCTCGGGAAATTACTTAGGAAATGTTAGTTTTTACAAAAGAAAACACAAAAAGTGTATTAATCTTGTCTGCGGTGGCTTATTTAGTATTTTAAAGCTGCAGAAAGTGTATTACACATGAGACCTATTTATTTCTTAATGCACTCCATTTTTTTTGTTTGTTTTTTTTTTAATATTTTTATGGAATGAATTGTTTTGTAAGCATCTGTCTGGCTTTTATGACTAAAACGCTGAAACGAGTTCAAAGAAATTGGGAAACTTCTTGATTCTAGATGAAGCACATAGGCTAATTTTTACCACGATAGCCGACATACACGCCCGTGGAGTCCCAGGCAAAAGTTAATAACATTATAAAGGTATTTTAGTAGAATTGTTTTCCGTTTTCCTTCGTAAGAAGACAATCAAATTTTTTAACCTTTTTCAAAATTATTTCATCGATTCATCTTTATATTTACCACTCTAAGGTAAACCTGTATATAAGATTAATACGTGAAGTAAAAAATTGTACTCCTTTTAAAAAAATGAAAACAAAAGAATTACGGCTGAATTTCGTACACTGGCAACCACTAGTTCACTCTTAAAGGACTAATTCTTAAAAGTCAATTTAAAATATTCTTTTTTCAAGATCCTTATTTAAATTTAGAAGACAAGAGAGAGATTGTTCTGGGGATTGTTTTGATATTATACAAATATCACAACAATCTGCAGTATGCAAATTAAGAAGGAAACAATAAATTTGTTACAATTTATCATAATTTAGGAACATTAAAGTTGGTATTTCTTTAATAAAAGTTATTTATAAAGTGTTTTACTTCAAAATATACGTTAATACCTGTTCTGGTGCGGTACATTGACGTCCTTCCAGTCTCACACCGACCGCAAAGCTGTGCCCGAGGGCAAACGCTTTAAACAGGCCAGGACTTTTTGTTTGGTCCAGAAAGTTATTACGAGTTTGTACGTGTTTTCATTATAAGTATTATGACTCCCGATCGGCTAGTAAATAATAATGCAAATGAATAATATTTTTTAGGCTTAATTTTAAAAATTTACAGTTCATTAACGTATTGCCTTCAACTATACATCTATACAAATAAATAAAATTAGAGTATCGGTTTGTTATAGTAAAATAATCGCTTTTTACTATATGTATGTATACACAGTACATATAATAAAAACAATTTTTTCAATTTTTTGTCTGTCTGTGTGTCAGTTTGTTCCGGTTAGTCTCTGAAACGGCAGGACTGATTTTGTTGGGACTTTTATTGATAGGTAGCTGATGATATAAAGAGTAACATTGGTTACTTTTTTAAACTAGCTTTTCCCCGCGGCGTTGCCCGCGTTTGATGTCTTACCAAGGGTAACACCGCAGGGTTCATCTAGTTTAATAGTATACAAGGTTTATCTTCAGGAAAGACAAATAGCAAAACCATGGCTTTAGACTATCGGAATTAATTTCAAAATTAAACTCTTCATACAAAAGTACTAATCCCCTCATCAGTTTTTTTTTTTTATATAAAAGACAACTCCCGCATTAGGAATATACATTCTGTGTCGCGGGGGACCTTACAAGCGTAGGATATGAACCCACAACCCTTGGCGCAGTAAGAAGTGGTGTGGCGACCACTTAAACCGCTAGGCCAATCGTGCAATCAAATCAATCAGTGTTTGTATGTTAAGTTAAATTTTCAAGTTCAACTAGAACGCAGTTTCTTAGGGAAAGTTATCGAGATAGATGAGCGAAAGTCGTGGTTTTACTAATTGTCTTTGTCGGATACACACCATGAATATAAAGTATAGATACAAATATTTTTTACATATAATTATGTAGAGTTTCTTTAAAATTCAAACTATTGTGCTTCTTGTCTTGAAATATACGACGAGCTGACATTCTTGTAATTGAGGATTGTTAAAATGATGAAATTTACGAAAACGCTTTCAAAAATCTCATCCTTAGACTTACTTGTAAAGATACTGTTGAAAGTATATACGTTATTTTAAATATGTATAAAACTTATCAGATATTTGAAAATTCTCGCGAATTTTTCAAGATAGTGACTAAGTATGATAAACATTATTTTAAAGTTGAAATGGATTTAAACTTGGAGGAACTTACAAGAAATCATAAATTGTAACCCACCCACGCAACCGATTCCTTTGATTATTTAAATATAGAACGAATGATTTATTCAGTCAGGTACCTTATTTGACATACCCTTGTTCAGATCAAAGAATTCAAATATGAGATTTTGTTATATTTAGAACTGTTAGAGGTTCCAATTTCGAATTTATTTTCAGTAGGTATTGAAATATTATTTGTCGTATGACAACACTAGTATTATAATTTATTATTGTTGATTCTATATTTATTACGAGGTAGTACAATTTTATATGTGAAAATAAGCTATTGACATATTTTTTTTACATTTTAATATGCATCATATTATATGAATATATTTAACGGTGGGAAATGAGCAGGCTCGACTACGACTTCACAGAAATGACTTATTTGTCATATGTAACAAATGAATTTTGTAACTCTGGCTAAATATGAGAGTGAGAATGAGTTCGTCATTATTCATGTCCTTTTTTTAAAAAAAAGACAACTCCCGCCTTAGGAATATAAATGCCTGTGTCGCAGGGATCTTTACAAACATACATGAAACGGACACAAATTACACCCAGATTTCGAACAACAATTTATGTATCACACAAATACCGAACCGAATATTATGATTATTAGTTTTTAATAAATATCTAAATTAAAAACAAAACGAAATGCAATATCCAATGCCATTAATAAAAGCCATAAAGTAATATAATACTCGCGGTCCTACCAGATGTGATTTATTTGCAAGAGCACAGGATTACGTCACCGGGCCAGATTGCAATTCCAATATGGCTGAAACTGTCACCTTATCAAGTAACTATAAATTATTGGCATACGCCTTAGGAATAAGAAATTTGTCTTGCATGCCATGATCCTTGTAGATTTTGCGCTATTACTTATTTTAATATTTTCATTTTATATTACTTTCATATATTATTAATACTTTTTACATTTACAATACAGTTTTTTTTTCTTTATTTGGAGCTAAAGGCTCTTGAAAACTTCAATTTCAATTTATGATTTACACAGATTTTTACAAAATGGCCGAGGAAAGTCAGTAATTTTTCATTTTGAGCAACCTTTCATCATTATTTTCACATTATCAAGAAGTTATCTTTTTGAAGATCGATTAATCTTATTAACTGTGATGTTAAAATAACATACAAAGAAAATATAGCACCGGACGCGTGATTGACAAAAAGCCCGTACCGCGTCGAAAGCGCTGCCATTGTCCGTTCGAGAGAAAAAAAAAAGTTAAACATAACTCGTCGGTTATTTAACTTCGGTGTGAAAGAACTCCGACTATTTTTATCTCGTTCCGATGATAAATATAAAACTAAAAAAGTTGATTCGTGATTCGATTACCACGATTATGTGAGGTTACTTTTATACGACTAGGGCTGGGAGAAAATTAAATTTCGAATCAAATAAATCAAACGTTCCTTGTTCAAATATTTACACAGCATTACAAGTGACCTTCGATATTTGAAATGATTTCTGAACGATTCTTCGTTCACGTACCAATAAGTAGGTATTGTACTGTTCGTAGAGGTTCGTTATGCTAAAAAATACAGATCTGGTTCAGCCAGCCCTATTCGTATATAGAATGTAATGTCTGCTTGAGTGTATGCGTAGACACAAAAAGGATTATTTTTCTCATGCCATCCTGAGGTTGGAACCAGCCGGGCCACTTTTATAGCTGTTTTACTGTTTGCAATTTAACTTGAAGCGTTAAACTCGGAGCGAACAAACAATAATAATAATAATTACATTTTCACATCAAAGTATGTGTCAGTATTAGAATGTAGTGGTATTTGGGATTTTATTTTATCTAGAAATGGCATGAATGTTATTAAGCATGCAATGGCGTTCGAAAGGGAGTTCATTACTCTAAAATATATTGAAGGAAATGATGACTCATCGTATTTTAATTTAAAAATACTTTAATGCAATAAATATAGTACTTACTTTACAAGAGCCGGTCACAGAACATATATGATATTTTCTAAGCTTAGTGTTACAGCTAACATTTTTGTTCTACTTTTTTAGAAAAAAAAATTTATAAAGTTAGAATAAGTAGTATATATAAGTGTTTCCATAATGAAAACAAAAATAAATCAAATATATAAATATTTCATTAATTAGTAGCTTTTATCTACAGTAAAAAAAACATAAAAATAAATTGGAAACATAAGAATGATATATAATTCATATAAAATTAAGGTGAGGATACGCATAAATCCTACGATCGAATAAAGAAGTTTTGATTCCACACGATTTTATTGTTACCTGTTATGGAAATAGTAGGCTCTGTGTATCGCAATTTGTGCCTCATATGCTCAAGTAAAATTTATGTTATTGGAAAACTGTCAAATCTTCGAAACTTCACAACCTTACTGCTGTGACCTAATTTTTCTATAACCTGCAATGCAGCTATAATTTACAGCACTATTTATAGTACACACAACAAAAGACTGGTAAACTGTAAGCCGAAGAAGAAATAAGAAAAGCTATTGATTCATAGCAGATTTAAAAAGAAAATCTGATAAGTAAAAATGAGAAAGAAATACATGATAAATAGTAAAAACTAGCACACACTCTATATTTAAATTTGAATTCATTCTGTTAAGGCCAGTAACAGATAATAAATAAAGTTACTGGCGCGTATGATCCGAACCTACCTCAATGTTCCTTATAGTTAAACATTAGGCTTGGCCTTGTCTATAAACTTGTTATAAAGCATGTTTAAACTAAGGTAAGAAAGCATTGAGTGGAACTGCTTAAGTGTGGAGCGCTACGGTAGTGTCGGTGGCCATATTTAAAAATCGCTACTTGAATTGTAGCTGATATAATTGAAACAGATATGGTCTATGGGAAGCTAATATGATGTCTTGGGAAAATATTTATAGAGGATGCACCCTGGTGTGTTACTGGTGGTAGTGCCATATTTATCTTAGGATGAGTATGATGCAACGATGACAACTGTTCAGTTTAAGTTGACTTAAACTAAATGGGAAAAAGTTGCCTGCTTGCTATTCTAGACTATAATCTGTATTTGTGTCAAATTTCATCCAAATTCGGTCAGCTGTTTTTCTTTCTTTCTTCTGCTAGAAAATACAGGTTGTTCTTAATAATATTGAAGTAAAGATTTATAAGATTTCGTAAAGCTTTAATTGCGGTTACCAATATTTTAAACTGGAATTTTGGCATTGTTGAATGCCATCATGTATTTTAAATGTTATATAATTTTTTATTCAATAGGTACAACGTTCTTTTTTTATTTTTAAAAATCAATGGTCAGATAGCATGTCAATTATGTGTTCTAAAATAAAACAGATTGTACACTTAACAATTTAAAAAAAATGCATTCTAAAGTCAAATATAAATAAATAGAGATTTTCGTATACACGGCTAACATTGAAAAATATAATAGTTGCCAGTTTATAAATCGATTATACATGTTTTACTTTTTCATAATAATATATTTATGAAGAATTTGTTTCCATTTACATACATTATTGACCTATAAAGTTGTCCCTTATTGAAGTAATGCACTCTGGCGATAAAAGGCAGTGCATCTTTCACTTTCTGTCTTTGCAAATGGTTGAGTATGCTGAGTGCATAGTACTTTTACGATGTGGGTTTATAGCTGAACGCGGTAACTTTTATTTGACATACAGGATTGAAAGTTGCCTCTAAAATCGAGATATTTACACAAAACTTATTCAAAATAACGTTTGTTTATTTGAATATAATGTGATATATCTTACAAAGATGACAATGACTGTTTTAAAAATAATTTTATCTCTTGTCTCTTACTTAACAAGACTTAAGTCCAAAGACTTTTTGGCGCTCTGTGATTTTGTCTCTGGGTTATCACATACGCAAACTGGCAACTATTAAACTGCCGCAAAAACGTAATCATGAGCAAGATTTTGAGCAGAGACAGCGTAGACTTTTCAATAGGTCATTAGCTCTTAATAGATTTTAGTAATTACTAAATTGTTGTCCAGACAATGTGTAACAGGTTCAATGAACTTAAAATCCATTAATAACCTATAATTATCTCCACTAATTATTGTTTAAGTCGTTCAACGCAGTGTGTTAAAAGTAATTCTTCTAAAATATGCAGTATACCGTAGTATTACCATTTTATTTTTAAACTTTTGTATACCGAGCTGTTTTTGAAAACTTCTACATTGCATGGATACACGGAAGAAGATATCTCGGTGAGATACTTTTATAAAGTAAAACATCGAGAAAAGTTTTATAAGAACGTAGTTCACTAAACATGAGCTTTCGAAGACAACTTTAAGGACAAGATCTTGGATCATGCTCAGAAACAAAGTTCTGTACGGCAGAATTAAGAGCTTTGCTCTGAATACTTACGATTTTGTACGCTTACGTCGCATTTAAGACATGTTACATTCTGGAATAGTCGAGAATCAAGTTTCTCCTGTAACCAAGATAAATATCAGATGATTTACAAAATGTGTTGGAAAGTTATTCAGATGACTCAGCTTAGAGTAACTTCAACATAAAGGCGACATCCTTAAAGCTATTCATCTAGAGTGGGTGCAACATTAGCAAAATGTTGCTATGCACATTAATTAACGTGAAAACTTTAATAACGCGATATAGCTTTTTTATCAAATCAATGTTCTGAAATTAATACATTTCAATTGTTACGATAAGTATTTCAAAGCCATAAAGTAACGGATTACAAATACAAAATGTTAACATCTCAACTGATCTCGTTGGTGTTGAAAGAGCCGATGAGGGGGCAAACTACGCATGGCAATACTATATTGCAAAGAGAAGAAAAACTTGGCACAAAGCGTATACCAACCCGACAAGCCATTAGCTGTATAAGGCCAAACAAAACCTCCTTTCTATAGAAAAACCTATATCGAGCAGTAAACTATCAAAGTCTACTTATGATGATGCTAAATCTTTACTTAATATACTTTTAATATAACACTGCATTCGTAACAAAACAACGCTATCTGATTAAACTTGGTACAGTCAAATAATTCCTAGCAGTCTAAAACTAGAACATTAAATCTAATAAAATACTTTTACTTAATAAAGTAGCACAGTGCGTAAATGAAAACAGACTTTCTTCTCTATATTTATTGTTATCTACTACGTTAATGCATATCCTAAATGACTAGAAGTAATTGCAACTGCTTAATATAGAAAACAATGTAAATAAATTGTTTCACCCAAAGAATGAACGTTATTTCAATCCGTTATTTCTAAAAGACAATTTACTTGATTTAAAAAAAAGTACTAGATATCTGGTATTCTATTTGGTATCTATTTAAAAATTTCGACACATATCGGAGAACATCACCAAAATTTAATCATAATATTTTGCTTTAAGTAATACATACACTGCAATTATTATTTTTAAAATATGTATGTGTAGAAAGATGATTAGACTCGAAACATTGAGGTAAAAAATCTTTATAATAACATTATTTTCCAAAAATAAGTAATAATATTTTATGCACTCATGTTACAACGTATTCACTAAAATCAATAATAATGTATGATGATACCGTGGGAGAGCCACGCTTCGGCGTGAATAGTCCGGCTTGACCGGAGTGATACCACTGCCTCACAGAAAACCGGTGTGTACCAGCGCTCACGCTGTGTTTCATCGAGTGAGTGAGGATATCGAAGGCCCATACCCCAATGATTTTTAATTACTTGATGAGGGATTTTTTTTTTCCATTTTTTATATGTGTGTGAGTGCAAGGGAAGAACTACTCAGCGTAGGCTTTCTGCGGATCTGTCGTCATCCCGTCAATCCCTCCCAAATGAGTGAAAACACAGCCCTGCCACGATAAATTATTATTTACATTCTAGATATACATATAAATAGCTAGGGAAAGTATGTTTTACAATCGAACGTATAATAAATTATGTGCAATGAAATGTGAAAGGTTTTTAAAGTTTACCTACTTTTGACTAAGCACATGAATTAAAATCGAACTGCGGTCACTGGATTTGCATGGCGAAATCTCTTTGAATCACACCGGCGAATCATGAGTTATAAAAGCTTTTCATAGCACACTTTACGATTATTTATTAATATTGTAGTGTTAGATAGACTATTGATGGCTGGTCATTCGGTCAGTTACAGTCCGCAGCCATCTCTTTCACTCATAGTGGAATGATTTGGAGTCATGTGGAGTCATGCTCCGCTGATGCCACAAACGACTGTCACGCTGACTTACTTCGACGCTTTATTATTTTTATTAAAGCCACTTAATTGTACATATAAGAGTAAGGATGTTAAACTATAATCCATCATGTTATTTGTTTTATTACAGATCTCTTAGAACTGAATAAAAAAGTTATATAAAATAAAAGAGTTAGAAAGTTTTTCGGTTAATTCTTTAAATTCTATTACAATCGTAACTACTACCTTTTTAGTAGAAATTATGTTTGTGGAAGGTTTTTTAATCTGTAATAATTATTTCAGGTAATAGAAAGAGTTCGTTGTTTTCTACGCAGATATGAGATGAATAATGTTATTACAGCATATTTCTAAATAATAAGGCTTTCGCCTACATTTATAAATAATTCCAGTTTACCAGAAAAGCAACTTTAAAATATAGAAATTTATATTCACGCTTAAGGTTACGAACAAACGAAATATGACACCTATACACTTTTGCCACTCTTATTATTATATACGATATTCGTCATCATCAGCCTACCACAGTCCACTGCTGGACATGGGTCTTTCCAATTACACGCCATTTTGTTCGATCCTCAGCTTCTCCTAACCATTTATTATATACAATATTATTAATATTAAAATTCTGTTATGAAAATTAGAAAAAGGATTTATCAAATAGTATTTCGTTTGTATCTCAATGTTGCTTATTAAAAAATTAAAAATATACCAAAAAAAACTTAAATTATTATAAATTCTAATAGAAATTCGACCTATTTAGTATTTAGAATATAATTTATAGTATACCAGACCGGGACTGTTGCTCGCCACAGTCGCAGCCGCAGATTCCAGGTTTATGCTTGTGTAAGGCATAAGCTTTAAGATATGTAAATATTTCGTGCTAATCGTCGTAAGATACATATTGTATCCCAGTTGCAGCCTATATAAATAATAGCAGCATAATTATTGCAGACCACCTGTAAGGACGACAATACAACGTGGTCGAAACGTCAGGTCATCCAAAATTGGATTCTAAAGAAAAATAAAACAAAAACCACAACCCGGCTACGTAAACAATATTGATAAAACTAAATAGTCTATTATCCAGGCCATTTTTGCGAATCTATTGACACCTTATTTATTAAAATCGTTTAGTTGTTGAACATAAATACACTTACACTGCGATAATATTATCCTTCCTTTTAACTTTCCCTACAAAGGTAAGAAAAGAATAATATATTATGAAACGTGAAAATTTTAAAAGCACCTGTATATTTCTCTATTTCATTACACTGTACTTCTTTCGAAAATTCCTTTCATTATTACGTATACGTGTCAAACAATTACGTGCATAGAAATCAAATAAGTAAATTACTTAGTAAAACCACAATAATTGTAATGATAAAACTTATTTACAAAGTTAATTAATTAAATCTGAACAAAATTTCCTCTTCCAAATGTTCGACAAACTCAATTCTTAATCATGATTTTGGAGGAGATGTTCTTTGATCTTCGGTGGCTTAAAGCAATAAACTTTGTTGGTGTTTAACATTCTAGATCCGATATTGAACATAAATCTCTATATAACGGTAGTTGTGGACATGATATTCCTTTCATTTATAAGTTATTGACTCCCCAGAGTTGAGTAAAATAATGTTGTTATTATTTCGTGAAAGAGGAGGTGCTAAAGATAGTAGATTTAGTAGATTTAATGATGACAACAAAAATGTTTTAATAAAAATGGATAATGTATTGTTGGTTCTTCTAAGACTTGAAACAGATCATTGGTTATAGAATTACCTTTTTTCCGTTCTCTTCAACAGCTTCCTATATTAGAATAATTTCTATTAAATACAGGAACACTCAAGTAGCAAACCTACCTCACAAGATTATTTTAAGACCCTTTAAAATCTCTATATGACGTGTTGCCATGTGGGGATAAAATTAGAGTTAGAAGGAAGGGTTGAGTCCCTGCTTTCATTAAAATAATTTATTCATACCTTTAAAATATAATCATACAATAACTAAAGTCAAAAGTAAACTTAAGTATACAAAACATTTAAGTTCAGTCTCTTAATATATTCCATAAATTCAGTAACTTAGACATCGGTACTTGTGAAGCAGTAAATTAAACATTTAGGATGTTAAGTTAAATATAAGCTTCAAGTTATACAAAGGAGTACATATTTTAAGCAAATATTGAATGTATAAATCCTGGATTTATGAGACCTCGACACCAGTGGCAACACTATAGACGAACAATTTTAAGCCTTATTAGAAGGGTTTTAACATATATTAATATTTTAGTGTATCAAGTATAATATTAGAGGTCTCCAAATAAGACTGATTGCCTAGGATTCCTTAGCTACATAAAGTAATAAGAAGCAGAGGAGTTGTATTCCGTCGTTTTCATATAAATAAGGCGCTTTAAAAAAAAACTGAATATAATTATTGAGTACCTATTACGAATATGTTTCTGTGCATCCGATATGTTTGGGAACGAGTAATTTTCTTAACGTATTAATTCAACAATAAAAGAATACAACAGGTATTATATTACTATGGGGCACGGGAGAGCTTTAAGCATCGTTTTGTCTTAGGCATTTAATTTAAAAAGTATTAGATAAAAATCATTTAAAAAGAGGTATCAATCAATCAACAACCCAGAATGTCCGTAATGTAACGTAATGTAATTTAATGTAACCCATAATGTAATGAGGGTTAAGGCCATACATATATACAAAAAGATATAATTATTACTATTATTTTCTATATTCAAACATAATCTTCTTATCTTATTGCCCGACTGCGTCAGCGTATAT
Organism: Hyphantria cunea; assembly: GCA_003709505.1. NCBI lineage: Eukaryota > Metazoa > Arthropoda > Insecta > Lepidoptera > Erebidae > Hyphantria > Hyphantria cunea. The sequence goes on from PKRV01000563.1 coordinate 1,195,746, forward strand.
GGGTATGGAATATTCAATACTTTGGTACGCCCTGGACGGCTGGACGGTTTTTGACATATGGGGTGTCGTTGAATTCATCAGAATTATAGTGACATAGTCTATATAAATCTTCAAGATAGCATTTGCAAAGAGAAAAATACGGGGAAGTAGGTTTTTTCAAACCTCGTCAGTAAGAACATCGTGAAAAGAACTTGTCAAAAATAAATGTATCAAATCATTTTCATATTTTCATTCATGTCCTCAAGCCAAATTCTCTTAAAAAGTGCCTTACTATGTTTGTACGTTTAGATTTAAAATTCCAAACGTACAAACATAGTAAGGCACTTTTTAAGAGAATTTGGCTTGAGAACATAAAATAAGTTAACAGTTATTCAATGATACCTTTCGATGGTAAGTAACTTTTTAAATATTATTTACATGCCCCTTTATTATTTAAATATGAATAATATAAGTATCAATGTTTGTTCAGTTCCGTTTTAATATGATAAGCATAAAATTTAATTAAAAAAACAAATGCATAAATAACAGCTATTTAATTATAACAAAAATGGTCTATGGTTAGCAAGTCGATAATATACGATATATAAATTTGTAAATTAAATTTGTAAATTAAACCGATTAATCTTTAAACCGATTTACCGATTAAAATGTAACAGCCCTAAATAAAAAAGTAACATAAAATGAAGGTATTTTACGTCATTGGCTGAAAAAAATCCCGTGATTTTTCGTTTATTCATAGTACTTTAAACTCAAATGTGTCCCATCACATTAATTCAAGTCAGCAGTATAAATAAATTGGTATATAAAAATTGTTTAACTTAAATTGTTTAAGTTTCATAATGCGTTGGAACATATATATGGTTGCGTTCTCCAGTCACAGAAAGTAAATTTCAGCCGTCAAAATAACCTTAGATTAATCATAATATAGATGGTTACTCATGAAATTGCTCCGACCATCCTATTATCACAAAAAATATGTTATTGCCCGTTCGTCAGAGTCCATGGGCGACCACGATGATGGTACCATGTTATATGCTGTTTTATTTATATTCACTTTTACCTTAGGGGGAGTATTTATGACGAAACACAAATACGTAACAACGAAGAGTTGTAATATCGTTCCATCTGTACACTCACGCAAATGCGTCTTGATTTTCGGTAACAACTTGACTAGGTGTTGCCACGTGATATTCTAGCTGTCAAACTCATTCCGTATAATATAAATTCTCTACACTATGCGCAAGCGTGCGCCAATCGCTCTTTCTTCTTCTTTTTCTTTTGATGAGATGGTAACCAGCCAGATCAGCTATTTCTGTCTTTTTTTTTACTTGTGGAAATCCCCTCGGGACTTCACCCCACCGGGGTTTGTGCGGCGGGGCGGTGTGTCGGAACCGAACCGACTAAAACCACACGGTGTGCCACTCTGCCTCTGAGACGGGAGAGATCCGGGAACCGGTTTCTTACGCCATCCGGACCCCTCCCAGCAGCTATTTCTATCAAGGCATTTAACGTATTCAATTCTAAGTCTTTGAGTCCTCAAGTCACCGTCTTGATGAAATTAATGACAAAAATATAAAAAATATAGATGACATGAAATGGGAACCGTCTTTCGAAAATACAAAAAACTATCTCCTCAATCTCTCGTTCTTATGACGTATTCAATTAAACTTTACCGACAAAGACGAGTTCAAAAATGATGTGTTCTCGTTCGTTCCAACCGTACGCTTCTGTACAACTGCCTGTATCTGAAAACTATGTGCTTGTTCGTTAGTACTTGGGCTTATCATAAACAAGGTAAAGGATTCACAGAGTCTGTTCTGGGTCAGTAGTGTCTATATTAATACCTAATTTCGAACCCCAGTCTATATTTTATTCTCAGCGGTATTACTCAGACAAGCGTAAAGTTGTATCGAATGAAGCAAGTTGAAATCAGAAACAGACTCTTCATTTTTTGTTCTACCTTAAAGTTATCCTAATTGCAGACATGGGTCGTTCTACAAAAGTGTGTTGGCAATGAACTAAAAGTCAGAGTTACAAGCCCGACAGTCACGACTTTTCACTGTTCGTGACTCCGTAATGGACGCTGGAACATAAGATTGACAACTACTTACATTGCACGACAGAACCTGAAATGTACATTACAGAAACAAAACTCTCCACAAAACATTTAAAAACTGCTTGTTGCAAACTACATTAGATAGAGCGGGCAGAATGTTATTGTTTTGTGCCTCAACACTTAATATCAGGAGAGAGAGAAGTCTAGAAGTACGAATTCAGATAAGTTTATCGAATACAGAACACTCACTAATTGACCATTCGCGGATGACAAGTTTAAACCTGCATCAGTAAAGCCCTTGCGATGATAATGCTTTGACGTGTGTCTTCAATCAATCAACAACCCATAATGTCCCACAGCTGGGCTCGGGTCTCCTCTCAGGAAAGGGTTAAGGCCATACGTCCCCACGCTGGCCAAGTGCGGTTTGAGGACTGGCAAGAATACGTTGTGACTACGTAAATCTTGCCGTTCGATGTTTTAAGCCGCCCGAAGGCCTCCAACTAAGCTTCACGACTGTTATCGTATGATAACAACCGGGACCGACTGCTTAACGTGACCTCCGAATCAAGTGTGTGTCTTATGAGTGACATATCATCTGTTCTTTGTGCTTTTGTTCCGAACCTTAAAAGGAGAAACATAACTTTTATAGGATTACTTTGTTGTTCGTCTGTCTGTCAGTCAAGACCCTTTTCCTGTATAAGTATCAAGCTGAATTCATATCAAATACTCAGGTCTACTATCCCTTGGAGTTGTGAAAAAAATCGAATTTCTAAGCCAACGCATTCAAAAGCTGCAGTCGTTTATGCTGCGAATTTTCGCCACTCGCAAGGGAATCAAAACCTACAAGATTTTTCCCGTGAACTCAGAATCTTGAAATTCGATACGAAGCAACGTCTTATAGCATAGATAAATGAAAAATTGCGAAAAGCTCATATCCTATAATATACCTACAGGTTTGTACGGAACCCTCGCTTCAGGAGTCCGACTCGCACTAGGCCGGATTTTTCTTGAAAAAAATGAGTTTACAGAATTAAACATCACTTACTTTAAATATTACTTTTAAAATTTCGACAATTAGCTACAAAATTGTTTCATGTTATACGATTTAACTGTTCGCAATATTCGATTGAATATAGAAAAAAGCCGATACTCAAGATCACCAACCACTACACAAACAAGAGATCAACACACGAGTCCGTGCATAATCTAAACATTCTATCTCATAACTTTACGTAAATACTGTAAATAAACCTTGAATAAGAAAAATAAACAAACATAACCTGAATAATATATTCACTGTCAAAATAAATTCCGTGAGCGTAAAAGTTAGAACGTTAAGTAAAAAACATGAGGATGACAAACAAAAGCTTTTTATTATTTTGTCGCGACACCGTTGAACAAAGTTCAATAAAAAAGGTTCTTAAAGATTTTATGCCTAGTAATCCCACACTTGATCCCTGCTCAAGCCCTATTTTAGGGGGAAATGGTCAGTGAGACAGAAATCCGAGGATTATGATAATTATGATCAAAAATCCTTTGAGAAGAGGATTTAAAGAAAACAGGAATATATATAAAAATTTAAATGATTTAATGATATTTGTTTTTTTTAATTTCTTTTTATTTTTTTTTATAAATGTTCACAGACATTTTAACACACAACGCCATCTAGTCCCAAACTAAGCAGAGCTTTTACTATGGGTACTAAGATCATTGATATTAATACTTATATACTTTTTTTTGTAAATACATACATACATACAAACTCCGAAACAAATATTTGCAGACCATACAAACATTTGACCCGACTCAGGAATCGAGCCCGAGACCTCTTGCAGGCAGTAAATTTATTATCTAGGATATTAGAAAGTGTCAAGTATGAATAGACACTAACTTCAATGGTGATCGATAAAGTTACGATCGTATGATAACTTTTCATGGAGGCACATCGTATCACGGATTTTTTATGCGAAAATGATATTTTTATATAAGTTTTCTCACCATAATCAGCATCCGAAAGAAATCCACAGTTGGAAATAAGCCTCCTATAAACTAGTCTATCACAACATTCGTTATTTTAACAACAATTATGAATTAAGGATTTTTTTTTATCTATTTTACGTGTCATAGGGTAAATTACTGTATTTTAAATAAACATCAATGTCTCCTTCATTAAAAGGAATATTACATAACATATCGGAAAATATAATTACAACAGCTTTTCATTTCTATTGCAAAATTTATTCAAATAAACATTGATATAAATTGCTCAATTGAATAGTCTAAAACAGTGACGTCACAAGTTTATATTTAGTACATTTTTTATACAAGGTTATCGTTTTGACAGATTATAAAAAGTAACTGATTTGACTAAGGTGTCGTCTATCCTATTCCTCATTTCACAGTAATATATATATTTTTTATGTTATAGGGGGCAAACGAGCAGACGTATCGCCTGATGGTAAACGATTACCGCCGCCCATGGACACCCGCAACACCGGGGGCGTCACAAGTGCAAGTGCGGGGGATTAGGGGAAGGGTTGGATTATAGGCCTCCGGTATCCTCACTCACTTAGTGAAACACAGCGCAGGCGCTGTTTCACACCGGTTTTCTGTGAGGCCGTGGTATTACTCCGGTCGAGCCGGCCCATGCATGCCGAAGCGTGGCTCTCCCACGGTATGCTAATATGCCCACAGTGAAGTGTGGCAGTGTACAGCTGTTATGCATTTTATATTATTATCGTTTTTATTATTTTTATCGCTTTCCCAGAGTAGTCTAAGAAATATCTAAGCATCATAGAAAGAGATAAAGCAACGAATTAATAACGCGAACGGCTAATCTGTTCTTCTTCTTTTGACGAATGGCAATCATCGGATCAGCTATTTCTGCCAATGTCAAGTATTTCAAGTCTTCAATTCTAAGTCTTCGAGTCTTCAAGTCTTCGTCGTGATGGAATTAATGATAAAAAATATAAAAAATGTGGATGACATGAAATGGGGACCGTCTTTCGCAAAAACAAAAAACGATCTCCCAAGGCTAATCTGTTCATAAACCTCAAAATTCAACCTCATAACCTCATCACTATTTTGCTATATTCTCTGAAATCACCACTCTGGACAAGAGTTGTGTGGTTGTGATCATTTATTCTAGACCTAGGTTTAATTAAAGTTGTTTTTTATATAAGTACGTATATTAGGTAATATAAAATATATGCCCATTTGGCAAGTGCGATTTAAAATATGTGATCAAAATGCGGTTGTTTAAATATTTTCTGCCATTTCGGACATTCAACTTACAACGTCATCTAGTCCCAAGCAAAGCAGAGCTTGTGTGATAAGTACTAGACCGTTGATGCAACGGTAATGTACGCGGCTGCTGTGCATAAAGTCTCGGGTTCGATTCGTGGGTCGGACCAAATGTTTGTATGATCTACAAATATTTGTTTCGGCATTTGGGTATTTTCTACATTTGAAATGAATTTATTTACAAAAAATATATATATATATATATATATATATGTATTTATATTAGTTGTCTAAAACCCAGAATACAAGCTCTACTTTGATTGGCACTAGATGGCATTGTGTGTGAGATGTCCGAAAATATTTATTTTATTTATAATAATTTCAGGCCAGTTTATCGAAAAAAGTTGTTATATAAATTTTGAATAACATCAGCTGAAACACAAGATTCAAAGTTTCCAGGCTCTTTAAACATTAACGTTTGTGGACATTCGAAGTTCATTTTAACTTTGACTTCAAATCTAAATCTGGATTTTTGCTGTCATTCGACTTTACTTAAAGATTTATAAAAAAAAACTTTCCAGCACATCAATGAACAATTCCTTTTTTAAATTTACGTATTTTAGATATATTTTTGTATTTTTTTTCTAATCATATATTTTATTATTTATGTTTTATCTGTCTAGCTACAGAAATTGTGTAGGATTGGAACTTGATTTTGACCGACTAATAACAATTGGAGTTTAGACCTCTTAGTGATCTTTGAGACTTAGTCGATCTTGAAAACCAAATCGAATATCGTCGTGCCAGCTAGTTATCAATATCAGTCTAAATTTTCAACCTTAACTAAACTATCGCTACCTAAATATTGATTTTTCATTAACAGTCGAAAGTCTGACTGCTCGGATGGCGTAATGGTATAAGCGATCGCTACGGCGTCTTCTAGTGCGTTGAGTGTAGTGGGTTCAAACTCCACTGGGCAAAACACTTTTTGTGATCCACAAATTATGTTCTAAGTCTGGGTGTTCTTTTTGTCCATCTATTAAAAATCTTAAAAAATAATCCTTTTTTTCCAAAACATTCTTCTGGGGCGCCAATGAAGAGTTTTCTACATGAACATCGAGGATCATTTATGGAAATTATCTCGTCCATACAAACTATATTCTTATGGCAAAATGCAACACTGACTAAATACAATAACAGCTTTAAATAATAGATTCATCATCACTTTTTTAATAAAATAGCTAATGTTAAAAGTTTTCATAATAATAACCGACATTAACTTATATAACAGAAACGTTTTTTGTCATAACGCTTCTAGTTTATTGTCATTGTTACCAGAAGGATGTTAGTTTTTTCCCAAATAAACTCCATCAACATTTTCGGCTTAATTAAAACTAGGTAGATTAGAAATTTAATAGCCTCTGTATTTTTAGTCCTTTACACACTATGGAGTTGCAAAAAACCAGACCTGCACTTTAAAAAAACTAAAATTACCCATAAATGTACTAAACTTTTTAAATAATCCATAGGCTGTTCTTAATTTGAATCTCAATATTAAAACTGAAATAGACTTGAGCTTTCGAATTCTGACTACAAAATTTTACTTCATAGCTACTACATGCCATTAACAATATAAATAATGTCTGTGGTTATCACTATAATTGTTTCTGTTCCACACGTTTCGGCTTTTTTGTATTAAAGCCTGGCAATGATAAAAAAGTCGAACATGATTAAATTCTTTCATTTACATTTTTATGTGGACATTCTACATGTTTTCTTTTGTTTTAGTATAAGTTTATGAAATGAGTATACCAATTTAATGATCTATTTTGACGCCACCAACTTAAAAATAACAAGGTTAATTATTTTATTAAAATTCCGCTCATAAAATTATTATAATTTTATAGACATAAACAATTAATGCATACAGTTACATTACCTATAATTAGTGCTTCGAAAAGCGTAATTATGATAAAATATTTTTTCAACTTACCCGTATAATCTCGATCACTTGTAGAAAAAACTTGAAAGCAGAAAGTTCATTAAATCATTTTTAACTTTCGAACATAAAACACGAAATTTTTTTTTCGCGCCTAATTTTATTTTAAAAACTGGTATTTTTTTAAATTTTGATGAGGACGGCGAGTATCATGCGTTCGTGAATAGGTACAATCAAGCGTGGATCGCGCACGCGAGCTTCGGCTAGTAAAGGCGGCAACACACTGCGAGAACGGCGTCAGGCTGCGCCACTGCCCCCTCCGGCTATCACTCTACTTTCGGTTATTCTCTCGCCTCCCCCGAGACGGAGGCCGATTTATCACAACGCGGTGTATCTGTGTTAGTTCCCATACAATCCAGACTCAACTTGAGGTTTGCCGCGCAATCTTTCTCATACAAACCTACTTCGAAGTGTAAGTCGTTGATTCACAGAAACGTCACTGACCGCATAATGTTGCAAATAATTTGTTTGGAGGCCAACAACAATTGTTCGTTAACCAAATTAGGTGATTTAGTTGCAATTGGAACGGAGATATATAAATATTATTTAGATTATCGCATTTTAAATTGTTACCTGCATGACAGGCCATTGAACTTGCTCACTGGTCCAGTTACAACGGTTCACACACGTAATACAATCATTAGTCAGAAACAATATGTTCTTCAACTTCATCTTTTTACCTTTTTACGTGACTTAATTTACTGGTACATTCGAATTTAAAATTAGAACCTTAAGAAAAACGAAAACAAATAGGTACGTTCCAAAATTTAAAATCAATTTAAATTTTGGAATGGTTTGTAACTTTTATTATATTACTATTAAAAATAAATTAACCGATGCGTAACATGGTTGTAGAGAATTAAAGTAATGACCTAATTTCTTCAGTGCAGGCTATTGTTATGTTAGGAGGCGACTGATGAAAGTAAATTTCTCCTAATGGGTCAACCTGAATACATCATAAGTGACCACATTTGTATGGCTAGGAGGGCCTCGCATGCATTTGCAAGAACTTAGAGCTAGTGTAAATTCATTATATTATTATTCTCTATTCCTATTATATTTTATGTAGTCATTACTATTAATATTTTTTTTCAAATCTAGTCAGAATGACTTATGAATTATGAAATTAATAAAAACAACCTAAGTATTGTTTTATGGCTCTATTAATATATGTTAGTCTAATTTTATCCGATATCAGAGAGGTAATGTTTTTCTAGTGCATGTATATAATCTGTGACACGTTCTGTAGGCGGCAGAAATTTAGCGTCTAGTATTTAAATATGACAAAAATAAAAAGGCCGGTTTTTTTACCTACTTAAGTACGATACACATTAAGCTATTCTTCGAGTTCCAGTTTTAGTCGAGTTTGTGTCCAACACAAATTATGAATACGTATTTATATATAAGTTTACCAAAGTTACTCTTCTCTTCTTGATGGAAAGCGTGAGTAGAGTCCACCATACACATTGTGAATGCAGACAAAGCTGATCTAAAATAGAAAATAACTTCATTTTGTGGGAACTAAATTACCTGCGAGTTTGTACCAGAAAGATAAAATTACTTATAAAAAATATAAGAAAGGTTTTGCGTAGGTAGTGACATATAAATTATGAACAGGTTACACACTGGACGCCAGCGACGGGACGTAAAGAAGATTTAGTGGAAGGTCTGACACTAGCAATAGTAAGAAACAAGGAAACTGGGCTGAAATTGGTACACTATATACATAACAAGTTTCTCATTAAAATTATGTGAATGTTACAAGGTTAACTGGTAGCATAGAGCAACGTAGACCACCAGGGAGTAGCTATAACGTCTCTTTCCGATACACTGTTAGTTATTTTTTGCGAGGGAAATCTTCAAATATATACATTTTAGATTCACATACAAAAACATTCGCATGTCACTACAAACTCTACACGCACACAAATACTTTCTGTAACATAACAGTAAGTATAGCGCATAGGCCCATTTGGGCTTATACTTGGATAGAGTGGAACGCATGTATAGGTACTCCCTACCGTGTTCTATGGCTAGCAGAATTATCACTACTAAGTTTTTTTAACAAGCAGATGGGCCACCTGATGGTAAGTGGCTTCCGTCGCCCATGGATACAAAGCCATAGGTATGCCCAAGGATACCTGCAAATCAAGAGGTGCGTGTCTTTCAGTTGTAAATATCCATGTGAAAGTACGTTACTGCCCTTTGATACGTCTCCCCCCACAAAAGCAAAGACGGGATTTAAGCTCCGGTAGCTTCAACTACACCCGGTCGTTTTTCCTTTATAACATTATATACTGCCTCAATGGTGCAGTGGGTTCGATTCCCGGGTTAGACCAAATGTTTGTATGATCTGTACATATTTGTATCGTAGTTTGGGTTTTTTTCTGTATATATTTACTAAAAAGTATTAATATTCTATCAGTCAATCTGCGTTTCGAATAACTGCACATTAAGAATATTTTCAGAATTATAATTCTGAATGAAATATATTTAAACCGTCGTAATATTGTAAAATTTAAAAATTTTACTTTTAGTTATAATAAGTTCTATTACTCAAGTTGTATGCAGTTTTAAAGGAGTAAAACTGAGTATTAATTTGTTAGTTATGAGAAAGAGTACCATTATTATTCAGCCATTCAGTCCATTTCCATTTTCATAACGCACAATAGGAACAAAACATTTTCGTACGAAAGGAAGTTTTGAAACATTTCGAAATTCTGAATAATTCTAAAATAATATAAATGGCAAGTTGTTTTATTCTTGTTTCAACGTAGCTCTGACTGCATAAAATTAGCCTGTAGCATTTTGTTATCATATTTGTAATATAATATACTTATTTATACATAAGTATATTGTATTACAAGTAACAAAATGCTCCATGCTAAGGCTCCGGACGTTCATATCGGGTATGTATATAATACATAAATGCTCTAGGCTAAGGCTCCGGATAAAATAAGTATACATTCAAATATACAGATAATAACTGACCTGCACGACTCTCCGCACCTTCATATATATAGGGAATGTATATAATATATAATTGCTCTAGGCTAAGGCTCCGGATAAAATAAGTATTCATTCAAATATACAGATACTAACTGACCTACGCGACTCTCCGGACCTTCATATACATATAGGGTATGTATATAATATATAAATGCTCTAGGCTAAGGCTCCGGATAAAATAAGTATACATTCAAATATACAAATACTAACTGACCTATGCGACTCTCCGGATCTTCATATATATAGGGTATGCATATAATATATAATTTCTCTAGACTAAGGCTCTGGATGAAATAAGTATACATTCAAATATACAGATACTAACTGACCTACGCGACTTTCCGGACCTTCATATATATATAGGGTATGCATATAATATATAATTTCTCTAGGCTAAGGCTCTGGATGAAATAAGTATACATTCAAATATATAGATACTAACTGACCTACGCGACTTTCCGGACCTTCATATACATATAGGGTATATATATAATATATAAATGCTCTAGGCTAAGGCTCCGGATAAAATAAGTATACATTAAAATATACAGATACTAACTGACCTACGCGACTTCGTCTGCCTCTCTGAAAAGGTGTAACTGTTTCTTATTTTTTCCAAAAAAATCCCAGATGCTCGGATAATAGTGATCGTAGCTATCACGTCACCTCATAAGCGATAGTTTTTAAAACATTAGTAATGGAATCAATTGTCTTCTTTGTTAAGTAGCTAACTAATAATTATTTTTCAATTAGTAGGCATTATACACACAATCGTCATTCACCAGCACATCACAAGCGCGGTAATAACAAAAAAGTTGTATATCATTTCACATTTTTAATGATTAAGAAAATAACTATTACCGTTTTATATATAAATACAATATATTTATTAGATACACTTACCGATGTCTGAGTACGCGGCAGACGCCCACGGTGACATAATTTAGTTCTTCACAATACTTTTTTGCTTGTTGGATACAAGCAAAAAGTATTAATAAATTATAAAAAAAAATCGACAAGTGTATGTCGAGCCATGTCGGATTCCGTAGTAAGGTGTTTCAATTTTTATTTTTTAAATATAAAAAAATATTGGAAGCATTTCCTATAACCTATATCGTTAACTTGATTAGTCAACTATTACTCTGTTTACTAGTAAACTAAAACAGCCTACTAGTCTATAATGATTTAACTTTCAAGTTTGTTATATGTGCTCTTACTGTGAACCTTTTCAGATCATCAAATACTAATTTTTGGCTAACCGATTAGGGGCTATACACACTACTGACGAGTCAAAATGATCCCTATAGCTTTAGAAAAATATGTTTTATAGACAGACTGATGATGAAGTGCTCCTGTAAGAAGTTCTTAATAAGGATCCTTATGAATTACGGAACTCTAAAACTGAATGTTCAACTCAAACTTTGTCCAGGTTGATTATTCGTTCCACGAAGTTTCTTATCTCCATTCTTCTGTATTCTATTAAAGGTAGTTGCTTTTCTTTGCTTTGTACAAACTTCATTGGTTTTTTTTTTACTTTCTTTAGAATAAAAAAATATCTAAAAACTAGAATGGGATTAAGAGAAATATCATTACTTCATAGATGTACTTAGAAATATATATAGGATCCCTACTTAAGAAACATCGCTCTTTTTTAACTTCAGTCTTAGTGGAAAGTATTGAGTATTTTGGCATCCCCATCCCCCAAAGGCCGACAACTTACTTATGACGCCTCTGGCGTTGCGGGTGTCTATGGGGGGGCGGTAATTACTTACCATCAGGCCCTTCGTCTGCTCGTTTGCCCCCTATTCCATAAAAAATATAAGTGGTACAAATACACTTATCAGAGAATACACCATAGATATCGCCATAGCTCAATAAGTGTTCGAATTAGATCTTGAAGGGAAAAACCATGAAGTTATTAGTGTGTAATAGGCATGATGACTAATTTTGTAAAACTGTTCGGAAGTATCTCCTATTGTCAAAAACAATTATATTTCTACAAAAAAAAGTTTTAGTACGAAAAAATGCGATTTAAATTTAAAATTCATGCCAACCCGATCGGTGGTGACATGCAATCTGTTTGTGACGTCACGTCGCAGACACGACGTCACCATTTGTCAAACAGTGACGATTATAGCTCTTAAAAAAGTAAAGTGATCGTCGACTTTATCCGAACAAAATGGCATTTATACATACGCGAAGTAACTCACTCTGATTGGTGTTCAACTTAACATGGCAGACTGCTGTATTTTGTGGTTTTTTTAAACAACTAATCTCGTTCTAAATATGAAAATAAACACGATTTTTATACTCTATGAAATCAATCACATCAGCTTAATACTTAATTTTAGTGTTCTTGGTTACTGTCATCATGCCTATTATCACATCATCATCATCATCATATCAACAGCCTTTAGTTCACAGTTGGACTCATACCTATGCTTACCATAAAGTTTTTGGCCACTCTCGCCAGACAAGTTGATATTGGGTTTCTTCCAAGTTTTTCTTCAATTTGTAGTACTGTTTACCTCCGTAGTTTTCACTCTTATCACAAATAAGTTCAGAATTTATTGTAATGAAAATAGACACAGACAGAATGCTTGTCAAGTTCGCACGGATAACTTCAGCACAAATAGGCCATCAAAGTTATAGCAAAGTTTTCCACAGTTCTTTTATTCTTATTTTATACTTATGCTAGTACATCACAAGGGAATTGGCATAGTGGTATAACATACTGTCAGTAACTGATTGTTAGTCATCTAATCACCTTTCTGACACGCTATAGGACATGAACTCTGAATCGAACCCACAAGACAAATTAGAGTAAAAATCGCTATCAGGCAAACGTAGTGTCGACATAATGCACCCCTGACTTAAGGAAAATGGGTGGGAGTTGATGTATGCGGACTGCCTAAGACCGGAATAATTGGCACTCTTTAGGGGAGACCCTCTTGCAGCAGTAAACTTCAATAGATTAAAGTCTGGTCATAGCATATATGCTTTTCCGATACTAAGTTTATAGGTAGGTTTATAAACCTACCTATAAACTTAGTATCGGAAAAAATTGTAACACAACTGTTCCAAATCCTGGACTCGGCTATTGAATGGAAACTTGGGGTACTATTGCTTCTGCTTAATGTGTCTAGTTCAGAATTGTCCCAAGGTCTCATAGCAAAATAATGCAAAACTAAGTTCTCCGAGGCTCATATTTTCACCCAATCGAGGGGGAGGGAAATTAGGGCACCAAACACGTGTTTATGGGTCTAGTTTTTTTTCTAAGTTTTCTCCGAAAAACGCTACGCACTTAACATTCATTAACTCCAATGTGTAGTCATTTTTTGTTTTTTAAAAATCTACAAATCCTCCAATCTAATATAAACCAATGTAATTACAGAAGGGCTAATGACTCGAGCCAAACATAAATAGGTTTAAATTGGTCTGACCTTAGACGTAGAAGTTATTTTCCCACGCGCATTTTAAAAATTTACTCTGAGTAGAAACCGCAAACCTGTGCCCTTCATTTAAAATTTAAAACGGCTACCTCGCTAAGTTAATTGCTGCAAACCATCTTTACTAGGACGGAGTACGGGAAGTTTCTCCTGATACTTTTTTAATGATAAACGCCATATTTCCCTTCAAAAGATAGAGCATTTTAAAAAGCGTTTCATGTTTTGGGTTTAATATAGTCATTATATCAGTTCACACGGACGTTACAAGGAGACTCAATAGGATTAAAACCTTTGAGTTAGTTAAGCGACAGTGCGAAGTGATCAAAATACTACTATTTAGTGCAGTGTATTAAAAGATAAAAGAACACACGATCAAAGTGTCCTCGATTAATTAGAGAAAGAAAAGTGTTAATGGACACAAGTTTATTTCAGTTTTGTTTTATTAATTTAGTTCAAAATAAAATTACTTATTAATCAGTAGACTTAATTGTAATTTTAATATCCTACTGTATCAGTATGGCATTTACAGAAAAAACACAAATGAATAATATTAAAGTGTCTGTTTGTAATTGTAAATATATTTGTGTGTTCCGCCTAATCTCTGAATGGCTAGGCAGCCAATCGAATTTGAAGGAGATTTATGTTAACCAAATACTTTTAAAATAGTAATACAGTCATAGAAATAAATGTGAACCCTAATAGGTAACATTGCTAGAAAATGGAACAATTAATCGAATCCCAATTAGCAACGATTAAATACGTTTAAAATCTTTTTTAAAACAACTACATTTTCAAAGCTGAACAACAGAGTTGTTTAAAATTATCTCAGAACGGTGATTCAAACATAAATAAAGATATTTTTTGTAAAGCTACCTTTTAAAATCTTCCAGTTATTATTAACTCTTCAATCTGGTGATAATGGAATGTTTCGTAAAAAATTATACCTTACTCGTAAAATAACACACCAATTTTCATTCTTTAAAGTTTGAAAAATTTTCCGGAACTAGCCTTAATTCACTGAAAGTGAGCACTAAACCTATTCACTTACATACAAGTATATTTCCTGTGTTCTCATTTAAGCTATATACAACCGACTTTTCACAACGTCGATTGAAAAGTGACGCATGGTGCAAACGAGCAGACGTATCGCTCATGGCGATTGTCACATTTGTATGTTGTAATTCTTTTTTTTTCTATCTGTTAAGTGTGTACAATAAAGTAGATAAATAAATAAAATAAACAAGCATTTAATTATTAAAACATAAAACCCGACTGCAACAATATCATTTATAAAACCTATAAGTTATATATATATTCGTATTCACCGTTAAAAATTATTTATTTTGATACCACACTAGATGAATTTTGAATTATTTTTATTGATATTCATTTTTGGCTCCAAAAATCCTTAATTTTATTTTTATTTTTATATTGATTTACCCAGAGTCACTTTCACGATAAAGACAAATCTATTAACACACTGAAATAAAATGACAAGCTGTTAAGGCTCTAGAGCGTCCCAAAGAAATATACATACACTCGAAAAACCTTGCCCTCTTTCTTTCGCGTCGTCGAGTATTTACCGAAAAAAATGTAATAAAGCCAAATTTTATTCCCAACCACGACATCTAGCTTTTATAAAAACTTCATCGACTAAGTAATTCCAAGCACGTTTTTTCGTGAAATATATGGAAATTAGAGAACTCAGTACCCACCCTTCAGTTTGTGGCTTCGGTTCCCGTCTATCAAAACTGTCGTGACTTCATTAGACACCGATTTGTAAAAGTAGAATGCCACCATTCGATATTGCAGTAACAATTATTCAACTCTGGTCTTAGTTTTTTCAGAGTGATTAAACTTTGCCCTTTAAGTCTTAACGAGTTTGGAACATTTTGTAATAAACGCCCGAAGAATCAGAGCTTGCGACATTCAAATTAAGTTCTCATTTATAGCATTGAGTCTAAACTATCTATTCTAGTCGATATGAGTCTACTAACTATTAGTGAACTAAGTTATCAAATTTCAAAAGTTTCAACTTTTGAATTTTAATATTTTATATTTCGTGGTGAGGCGCTCATAGCCCAGTTGCACTCGGTGATTAGAAACAATCAGCGAGGGCAAGCAACGACGGCGCGGTCAGTACCTGGATGGGTGACCGCTGGTGGCATGTTACCATGAGCGTCTCCGTGATTCGGAGGTCACGTTAAGCTGTCGGTCCCGGTTGTTATCATAGGATAATAGTCGTGAAGCTTAGTTGGAGGCCTTCGGGCGGCTTAAAAACATCCAACGGTAAGATTACGTAGCCACAACGTTGTCTTGCCAGTCCCCAATCCGCACTTGGCCAGCGTGGGGACGTATGGCCTTAACCCTCTCCTGAGAGGAGACCCGAGCTCAGCAGTGGGACATTATGGGTTGTTGATTTGATTTGATATTTCGTGTTTGTTTTACAAATTATACATCGAGTTAAACCGAGGCGAGTTGACATTCTACAAACAAAAATTATAATGAAAACTAACAAATCTATGGGAATGACGTTATCTTATCGTTCAGTCACGTGGTCAAAATAAAGTATTAACCATCAATACAAGAGTATAAAGGCGTTAGCGATTGTAGAAAGAGAATCGACGCGACACATGCATTGCATTTTAATGGTCGAATTTCAACCTCCAGAAGATGTCTATTATTAGAATAGCTTTTACTTGAGATTCCGCCTGCGTGTAAATTGGTAATGGCCTATGTCACTTAAGAATCAAAGTATCGTCATGCCAAATATCATTAAAATGGGTGCAGTAGTTTAGCCGTGCGAGCGTAACAGATAGACAAACAGACAGAGTTAATTTAGATAGCCCATTTATCGAGCAAGGCTATAATTCTATCATGACGCTAAGACCAATGGGAGCGGAGTATTATTGAAATATCGGCTATCAAAGACGGGAGGACATTATTCTTTTTGAGAGTTTCCATTGCGTGCGTTGCGCAGACATTAAGACATAAGAATTGCTCCCTATAATCATTTGTATGGAAACCAAATTTTTTCACGCTTTATATAATCACTGAGACGCAGACGAGGTTGCGAGGGTCAGCTAGTGCTCCATATTATGCATTAATTTTTCGAATAATTTCAATGCTTGAAAACAAAACTCAGCACAACAAACAATTTACACAAAGAACAATAAGAACAATACCATTTCAACGGCCGTTCAATACCCAAGTCTTATAAAACTTATTGAAGTATAAAAGGAGTCGTATTGCCGGCCTCACTCCTGGGAAATCTAACATGGATGGCAGCCACAACGAGCTTAATCATAAGAAATAAAACCTCCAAAGGCCTTTATGTTCTGCGCGTAATTATATCATCCTATTATCTTTGAATTATGTATTAGTAACAAACAAACCTCTGAAGACACAGTGCTGCGATTGTGGTAGGAAAATGATTTAATTCGTTTGGATGTTATGGGTAAGAGAACAATTTCAGGACTTCTCGCGCTTTTTTAGCTATTATGTGTGTTATGAGAGCTTTAATGGTGACCACTACGCTGTTTATGTTTGCAAAATAATGTTTTTTTTGCCAATGCATTAATTGTAGGATGAGGTAATTTTTTTATGTGATAGGTGGCAAACGAGCAGTCGCATCGTCTAATGGTGAGCGATGACCGCCAACCATGGACGTTGTCAGTCTTAAAAAGGAGTACTGTCTGGTCTTGAAAGTTGGAAAGTTATATTGTTTGAGTTTATAATAATTATAATAACCTTAAAGCACATTAAATATATTAATTTACTTACATAAACTCACGCCTGTACCCCGAAGTATTACATAGATGCCTATGAACACTCAAACTTTGCACAATTTAGCGAATTTCCTATAAAGACATTTATATAATCCACTAGCTCGTTCGTGTTTTATTTTCGTCTACTTAAAGTCCGAATAACCCAATAAAATGAGCGATTGTCTAAAATATACATATAAAGAAAAAATATTTCTCTTATTAATTAGTATTAAGTTTAGTAGTTTAATTATAATAATAAGTAAAGTAGGTCTTAATACCGACACTAAAAGTCTTCTAAAATATCAGTCCCACAATAATCCACTTCTGTTAGTCGTATTACACAACTATGTTTAATTGTTTTAATAATGAGTACCGCTTCAGAACTTTAGACCGCAAAATATAAATAATTCATAATTTTCTCTTTTAGTAGTTCTGTAATTTAATAGAGAGAGCTATTCTCAACAACTCATTAAAGTAAAAAATACATTCAGATATTTTAAATATCGTGAAGTTGGATGAGAAAATGTCCAGTTACTTTTATAGATGAAGGTAACATCTTTTTTATGTATTATTTAGTTCAAGATGGAGTATAAATTTGTTCAACCAGGCACAATAGTTATTTCGAACTACAATTTCCCGTGTTTTCATAATTCATACACTTTTTTCTCAGTTTTTTAAATTAAAATGTGTAGCTAGTGACGAATTACAGATGTTTGTATTAATAGGTTATCTTATGCTTAAAATATTTATAATCCAAAACTGTTCATGAACCAAGAAAGCGTGAAAATATATTGTATTGATAAAATATAACGCTACAACGTTCTGGCAAAATATGAACTGTGAGTATTTTTTACGTAATACATAATAGTAAGTATAGGCGCATGATAATAATGGTAGAAGTTACCTTTGCTTCCCTACTGTACCATACTGCTACTTAACTTGTTTTTTTAAATTAGCTTCCTGAATTTACTTTTAATGTTTTTGTTTGTTTAATTAATGTACTATCTTAGAAGTGGAAAAAAACTAATTATTTGCCATAATACGTATTTTCAAATTTATTTTAATCAGAAATATTCCGCGACTAGCTTTAATAATAAAAAAAAACATTTCTTTTTCTTTTTTTCTTTTTTGTACGTTAAAATATAATAATATAATTTGTTCTACCTCTTAATTATTCCTTGATTTTGAGTCACACCAACTTCAATGACAATTAGATACCTTTAAATAAATATTTTTGATTCAGATCAATATATTAAGTTTTTTTCAGTTATTCAGGGAAGCAAACTAGGAGACGTATTGCCCCATGGACACCCGCAACACCAGTGGCGTCACATGTGCATTACCGGCCTTTGGGGGATGGGGAAAGCCATGGGGGAAGGGTTGGGATTTGTGCCTCCGGTATCCTCACTCACTTGCTACAACACAGCGCAAGCGCGTTTCACACCGGTTGTCTGTGAGGCCATGGTAGCATTCCGGGTGAACCAGCCCATTCCTGCGGCTTAAAGGTATGGTAGCGATATAACTATGGGGAAATGGGCATCATGTCCTTTTAACACTTACGGAGGATCCAAGCAAGCAAGTGATCATAGCTACTTTTATAGGCTTGGAAGTTTTATATTTATTCCAATCGTTGAGGAAACTTTTATTGCGTGATAAAGGATAAGCACTAATCCGTAGTTCAGTACTGAAATGAGTTTCTGTATTTCGTTATATTATGAAGTCATACATAACGTAAAAGTGAGGATTAACCAAACAAATGGAACGAAATTGAAATATGTACTTCCATTTGATATATGCTAGTTAGTGTTACTACAAAAAAACTAACAATATAGGTAAATATGAAAACATATTTTTCAACATAACAACTAGATTGACACAAACATGGACCGAGTTCTTAAAATAATAGAAAATAACATGTTTTCATATGAATTTCAATTTTCGCTGGTGAATAAACCACGTCTGCTATTTGTATTTATATTTTTTATATTTATGTTGAACCATTGCTTTAATAAATCTTCAGTGTATCGGTAATCAATCAAAACCAAGACGCAAAACCAGAGACGTTACAAGTGTGTTGCCGGCCTTTTAAGAAGGAGCACGCTGTCATCTTGAACGTTTAATGATCGTACTGGTGCGGGAATACCACAGGCGATAGTTCATTCCATGTTTTTGTTGTGGAAGGCAGGAAGTTTCTAGAAAACCGCACAGTTGTGGACTGCCAACCACCTAAGTGATGGAGATGAAACTGCTGTCGCGTAGGATTATGGCGGAAAGAGGCAGCAGGAATCAGTCCGAACATTTCCTCGGAGCACTCCCCATAGTAAATGCAGTAGAAGATGCATGGAGAAGCTACATGGCTACGTAGTGCCAAAGAGTCTAGCCTAATTGAACCTTCTTGGCCGTCGACGATTCGAGTCGCTCTCAGTTGAATGCGGTCCAGAGGGAGGAGCTGCTGGGGTACCCCCACTCAAAGATGAGGATAAGGTTTTATTTAAAACTAATTACAGATGACACATATTTCCTTATTTTGAACCATGTTATTTAAACGTGGAAATGCGTATAATGAACCGTATATTTTGTTTCTTAACTTTCCGCCTTTAGAGGTGACATTTTTCTTAAAGCAATTCTAAGAAAAAACATTTTCCAAATCGGTCGATAACATTTTTAGGTCATAAACAAATTGACCGAAATTATGTGACACATTATATCTAAAATCGCTTAAAAAGTTAAAATGACGGAGGCTGACTGAAGGCCGTAGGCGTTTTCTGCCAGTCAAATTTGAATAATGCAGAGATGTGTGTGGCAGTTGTATAAACAAATTTAAAATTAGGAAGTTATTCAATTTAACAAAGTACAAAATAAAAGGATGGAATCATTGACTTTATTAAAAAAAGGATTGTGTGGTTTTATGAAACCACGGTAAAAGTGAAACTTTTTTTCACATGCAAATAAATAAATCTAATAAAGCAAATAAATAACAACATTTACATTAAACACTGACAAAAACAAACAAATTAGCGTGGAGCACTGGCACACCGTCCGACTGGCCACTGGACACTGGCCGACCATCACGCGTCACGCGACATGCGATACACAGACCAAAAAATTTGAGACGATGTAATAAAAGTTTCACTCTAATACCTAACTTCTAAAAGAGGAGGTTATTTTATACGCGGGTTCGAGCTAGAACATGCAAAACTTGGTACTTACATTATATATTTAATTATGATTTTTGTTATTGAATATGTAGTGTACGATCGCGTACCTAACATTAATTCCGTTTTCTTGCAATTTCTTCATACAAATCTTGTCCTGAAGCACATAGAAAAAAGAGTTATCCAATTCGGTGCAATCGATTGGAAGTTATGTGCTACATACATTGCGGTGGGTCATTTATATTGGTTTAGAACATATGCATGCGCCTTAAATATTATCTATATGTATAAAAGAGGAAGGTGACTGATTAAAATACCCAGAGATCAACGCACAGCCCAAACCGCTGAACCTAGAGTTCTGAAAATTTGCTAATAGGTTCTTTATATAACGTCAATGCCTGCTGACTAAGAGGTAAAACGGGGGTTAAAAATGTATACTTCTGCGCGAGAGAAGCTAGTAGAAAATTAGACTCATCGTAAAAGATGTCAATATTACATACATATTATTAACAACTTAAACAAGTTAATACTTTTCCTCCACTGTTTAAGTTAAAATGTTAAAGTAGCAGATGATTTTAAAGCCGCTTCGAAATGTATCTTGTTTCAGAAACAAATTGTAGCTTAGAATCCTAACTTAGTATTAAGTAAGTAATGGATGAACTCTATTGTGCATTTTCACAAATGCTAAAACAAATTTCTTTTATTATTCTTTTAAATACAGCCTATTTGATACTTTACTTGATACTTGGTATTTATCTTCACACAAATAAATAAAATTGAAGTGTCTATTTGTAATTTAAAATTAACCTCTACTTACATTAAATGACAAATTATTTATTCTTTAATTGTCTCTCTGTTCCAGCTTATCTCTGGACCAACTTAGACTTTTTTAATACTTTTTAGCGACGTTAACCGCGGCTAAAAACGCGGAGCTTAACTAGTGTTAAAATATAAACCTAACTAGCTCTACCCGCGACTTCGTCTGCGTGGAAAAGTTGAAGATAAAGCCAATGTTCACTAATATTATAGATTTCCATTTCTGAAATATTTTAAAATCGATTTAGTTGTTTAGGCTTTAAAGCGTAACAAATAACCTTTCATTCGCATTCATTACATTGGTAATAAAAAAGATCCTAAAACTCCTAAAGCGAATACACTTTACATATCAAAGGAGTTTGTAAGTTTAAATGGCGTAACGGGCTACTTAGAACTTTCCATGTAAATTTTACAAGATTTTATTTCGTTTTTTTTTTCAGTGGTCCCGATGTTTGTTTGTAATCAAATCTTGAAAGTTAAATTTGATCTACTCGCCGATTTCTGATTGAGCTGAAATTTAAAATATAGAAAGATAGATACACACACACTATAATATTACACGCACACTATAATATTACAGTTAGAAGAGACTACATAAAATATGAGACGGAGTGTACAAAGGGTGGCCTTATTGCCAAAAGCAATCTCTTCCAGGCATACATCTTTAGTTCTGATAACAATGCAATTATATATAATCGGTATTATTAGTAATCCAACATGGCCACCGTAACAAAACTGTGGCGTCCATATTTCTGAGCAAATCACCTATATGGTTATCAAATAAAAGGGCTTAAAGTTATTTTTTTTAAATTAACAAGTAATAAAAGCTAGTTTAAAAAAAATTATCACTTGTTAATATAATGGAGTAATTGTAAGCAGGCGAACCAGATATTTGATTCACTAATTTTATATATTGGAATATTTTTGTTATAAATTTAAAGCTAAGGGTAGCTTGTGTTGTGCGTACTAGACAGCTGATATAAATAAATATATAGTTTTATTTGTAAATACATACATATTATACATAGAAAACACCTTAACTCGGAAATAAATATTTGTAGATCATACAAACATTTGATCCGACACGGGAGTTGAATTCGAGACCACAAGCACAGCAGTCGCATACGCTACCGCTGCGCCACCACGTATGTAAAATATTAACAAATTGTTTGACAAGGTGTAATTGTTATATATACCCTAACTGCTAAGCCGTAGGTGATGGGTTCGATTTCCACCAAAGATAAATAATTGTGTGATGTAAACGATGTTTTTTCTGTGTCTGGGTGCTATTTATCTGTAATGTAGATATATTTAGAAATATATAATATGTATGTATTTTTATCACCAGTCTGCTTATCATAGCACAGACTCTGTCTAATTGGGAATCAGACGTATCCATGTGTGAACTATATAACATTTTTATTATAATTGTATATTATTAGTTTAATATATTATATTTCAACCTTTAGGTGAGCTAACAATGCTTCAAAGAAAATCGTTGTTCGTTCATTTGTTCATATTTTGCTATAAGCCTAATCCTCCTAATTCAGGAGAGCGACATTAAAAGGCGACAACACACCTATAATTCTGAAAATGAAGGTGTCCATGGACGATAGTAATCACTTACCATCAGCCGACCTACTAGCTCTTTAGCACATTTACCAAATAAACAATATTTTTTAAGTCTGATCTTGGATTCAAGTTATAGTAGTTTTATTTAGGCTATTTCCAAATACTAGGCACGTTTCGTATCTAGTAACCCTGGGGATATAACAAACGAAAAGCTTAAAAACAATTTACACAACCCACGATCGCCCCCAGTACTGCACGACCTCACGCAAATATTTGCACTAAGACCGCAGGAATAATGAACTAAACCAAACAAGATTTCAAATACGTTAATTTTGTAGTCACGTAGATCTAACAATTTTTTTTTCACACAACGCGCTCTAGTCTCAAACTTAGCAGAGCTTGTGTTATGGGTACTAGACAACTGAACACCCATACTCCGAAACAAATATTTGCAGATCATACAAATATTTGGTCCGAACCAGGATTCGAACCCGTAACCTCATGGACAGCAGTCGCGTACGCTATCACTGCGCCACCGAGGCAGTCATTATATGAGTTTTATTTGTTTTTTTTTAATATGAGCCTTCCAAAATGACTCTACACTGCCTGATGAAAAGCATAAGCAGAATCCAGGAGTGTTGGACATGACACAATATAACTTAGTGACCCACACTGTGACAGCTTATTGAGATACGTCTGCATCATTGTGCCTCCGGTCTCACACACAGACGAAACACGAGTCTAGTTAAGATAATAGACTGATAACGAATAGAAAACGAACCCCTTTTTTAAGTACGTAACTTATTAACTATCTGTCTGGCTGTCAATACATTTAAATTTGTATGGAAACATCTGTTTAGGGTCCTTTAATCACTTTTTGCCCACGTAGATCTTCTTTGGTAGTCATTGACTTAAAACTATTACTCGTTATAAGTCATTGCCATTTCAGCCCAAGGACGCTCTCTGCTAGACATAAGTATCCCCCGAGACTTTCCACAACAACTGGTCCTATGCTACTATAATATATATCCAACGGTTTTCGGAGATTTTTACCAGGTTTTCAAACCACCTTGTGAGGGTGTTCACACGTTGCATTTTTATTAATGAGTGTAAGGCAAACGAATTTCATGTAAAAATATATTTCAGTTGCTGCATACTGTAATGCTAGTTTAGAATTTTAACATCTATATTGAGGCAAATATTTCACGCACTTAAAAAAAGATGTGAGCAAGCATTTTAAAAAGAATGGAATAGTTTAAAACGGAAAACAGAAGGCATAGTAAAATTTAATAATAAATTTCGAAATTTTGTACATAAATCAGACTCCACCAAAAGCCGAAACAGTAAACAATACAAATAATTTATATGACAAACTTGTTGCGATGTAATTTATTGTACATCTCTGTACGATAAGTTGTTCCCCCCTAGGGCTGCCCAGGGGAAATTTGTTACTGGCTACGACTATTGCGGTAGTCAATCTGAACGGTTATAGTTCACAAGTAGACCTCACGTATGTACGAATATGATTTGTCTTACATAATGTACTTAGGGGAAAGTTCTGACTTCGATGTACAACTTGAAGTTAGTGTATGAGAATATTGTTAAGGTAAAATGATAAAGAATATTGCAAAATCTTATAATTAAGTGGATTAGATTTCCACTTAAATTATAAAATTTTGCAAAAATTTATAAAGCGTCATGTGTGCCAATCAAAACGCAGTGTAATGATAGATCAAGTTACATACGTAGTACATAATATGTGATTAAATAAAACGTATATTATAATAAAAAATATATACGATTCTGTGTTTTGATTGGCACATATGACGCTTTCAACAGATTTTTATTGAAATATTATAATTTAGTTGCTTGGTAAACTCTTATATGCAAGACTTGAGTGAAATCATAGGCAAGCGGGAAATCAATGTTACATTATTCTTTGAGTGAACTAAAAGAATCCCAAACTCCTGATTCCAAAGAGAGTAACAAGCGAGATCCAGGATCTTGATGAAGAAAAGACAAGAAAAAACATCCCATCTGAACATCAGGAACTTAACAGGCAGATAAAGTGAATAATAAAGTGAGATATTCTTTAGTCAAATTCGAAAAGAAACACAAAGATCAGTATCAAGCCAAAGGCTACCTGTTGCCATCTGACCAAACTGAGAATAATATAAGGCACCATAAAAACTCCATAGGCATATAATTGAGAAGACAGAGTGGTATAATCAACTTCTCCGCCTAGCTAACGTATGTGGATATGTGTGTACGAGAAATCTGTCGGTACCATCGAGATCTGGGCCGCTTTAGGATTCATACAGAATGTTTTGTCGAGGATCGTAAGAGGATATTATAAATATCTACTGAACTTGAATTTCTAATGTTCATTTTGCGAACTTAAAATATATGTATTCTCAACTGACAAGAAACCATAACAGACACATCGCTTTAAACCATATTATTCCGAGAACATCAAAAGACTTATATTTCGCAAACTTGTAAGCTTCGTTACGCGACTTCAAAGAGGCTTCAGTCAAACATCAACCTTATTGCAAACATGTTCACGAACATCCAGTGATTAAGTTCTATACAGTGACAGAATAATTTAACTTCCGCTAAACTTTTATACTATACCGTTTTGTTATTTCTACTCAGTTGTATCTGCGGTAACCAAAACCACAGTGTGATTGGTACTTTACGGGACTTGAAAAATACAGGTGGAGTTTTAAAATCAGCGGCAATCAATTAAGTTTCTAGCTTGTTAAATTGAACTATTTTATCTATAGGCATTGTTATTGACCAATCCTGAAGAGCGTGAAATTAACTTCTTAACGTGAACTTCTATTATTTTATTTTTGATTTATTTATCTTTATTGTACACACTTAACAGATAGAAAAAAAAATTACTACATACAAATGTGACAATTGGTGTTCTTATAGCTCATGGCGATCTCTTACAGACAACCTTTATACGGATAATTTGGTGACATTAATAAGGGTACCAGTAGCAGGGACTGCCATATCTATTATGTAATCGTGTCAGGATCGTAGTAATGAAGATCAGTTTCAAAAAGTACAAATCTGCACGTAATATTATTTGCTGATGCCTTATTCTTTGCCATAAACCCTATCATTTTTCTTATGAAAATACGTTTATCTGGTAGTCGTTCTTTTAAACAGCAACAGTTTTTTCTTTCCATGTTGACCGTTTTGTGACAAAAAATATATATACACAAAATAAAATAATTGTTATTACAATGAGGAAACAAATTAGTAATATTACATGTAATAATATATTGTTAGTAAGTTTCTTGAAATTAAAGAAAACTCAAATAAAAAGAAAATTATTTTTTGAGGATCACTACTGTGTTGGTACAAATGATCTACCCTTGAACGTATCACACAATGGACTCTCGCTGTACACCCAATAATGCGCGCTTTCACACCACACGACTCGCAAAACTATGTCATTAATATCCGCCTCATTCGAAGCCTCTAACACTACAACTGACCACAAACTTTTTATCACAAAATTGTACATCATGTAGCGGTCTTAAGAACTATTCTCCGTAACGGCACGATCAAAAGATTCACGCTTCGCTAGTTTAAGGGACTTTAGAGATAAAAAGTGTGAATAATAGGTAACAATATGATTAGTCTCTCAGTTCAACCTGCTGACCGTGTTAAAATGTCGTTGAACTTTAAGATTTTGGGAAAATATACGTCTTTGTCTGTTTTGGTGAGGCTTTTGTGATTGCAGTGCAATTACGAAGAAAATACTTAGTCTTGCCTTACATATTGTTTGAAAAATATATACCAAGCGTATGAAGCATTTTAAAAATTGTATTTAGAACCTACTTCATGTAATGCGGTTACAGCAATTCCGTTCTCTTTATCACCCCACTCCATTTTAAAAAAAGTTTTGCCATAAAAATAAAAAAAAACTCCGATTCTCAGACCTACCCGATAGGCATACATTTTTTTATAAAATCGATCTAATCGTTTCGGAGGCGTTCGGTACCAAACACCGCGACACGAGAATTTTATATATTAGACTAGGAACTCGCTCCGGCTTCGCACAGGTTCTTTACGAAAATATATTTTAGTATAGCCTTTGTTACTCTGAGATGTGCGACACGAAAACCTTTCTCAAGAATCACTCTATTATATATATATTATATATATAATATTAGATAAGTAGTGGGTAACTGTGCCATAATGAAATTATTTAATACTTAATCAAATCAATCAACAACCTATAATGTCCCACTGTTGGGCTCGGGTCTCCTCTTAGGAGAGGCTTAAGGCCATACGTCCCCACGCTGGCCAAATGCAATATGGGAACTGGCAAATATACGTTGTGGCTACGTAATCTTGCCGTTGGATGTTTTTAAGCCGCCCGAAGGCCTCCACGACTGTTATCGTATGATAATAACCGGGACCGACTGCTTAACGTGACCTCTGAACCACGGAGACGTTCATGGTAATATGCCACCAGCGGTCACCCATCCGCGCCGTGGTTGCTTACCCTCGGTGATTGTTTCCAATCACCGAGTGCAGCTGGGCTATGAGCGCTTCTAATACATAAAATAATTTCATACATATTTTACATCCTCAGTTGTCGGTACCATTGCGCTCTGATTACGCACAGCACATTAACATTGATAATGATGTTTGCTACATTATTTACTTCTCCTGTGCTGTCCTAAATTGAACCAATGAATTATTAATGTCCGTCTAGTGTTGCCAAGTTAGAAATTTAAGTTGGTAAGGTACAAGATTTGAAGTTGTGGAAGGAATTTGTTATTGTTTAATAAACGTTTTTGGTAAATTATTTTATACCAGCAACCCGTTCCGGCTTCGCACGGGCTTTTACAGAAACTTATATAATATAATAGCCCATGTTTCTCAGGACGAGCGGCTTAATTCTTTCCGGCTCTTCAACAAATATCGATTATTTGATTGGAATTCGTTTTGTAATATGTACTGATATAACTAACGACCCGGTCCAGCTTCGCAAAAATTATTATTACTAAGATCAAAAATTCTCTTTAAAATATTATAAGGTGCATTTAACGGTAACAAAAACATGTATTTTGCCTTTTTTTACCAATATAATATTTCATCATCAGCCTATCGCAGTCCACTGCTGGACATAGGCCTCTCCTTTGAGAAATGAATAAACAATATAATAATGAGAACGTTATTATAAATGGGATTTATAGTGTTTGGTTTAGGGTCAAACAAACAGTCGAATCGTCGAGTAGTAGGTGACTACCAACAGCCAAGAAGACCTGCAATCAAAGAATTATATTTATTCAGCGTGCTGCTGTTCTTTGGGTATATCCCAGGTCGATTGAAAAGTAGTAGATCTCAAGAAAAATAGAATATGTATTGAGTGACCGGCCCTTGCGCACCGAGGAATGGCATTCTCGCTAGTGTTATCCTACTAATATTATAGAAGTGAAAATTTTTAAGAATGAATGGATCTTTCTCTCTTTTACGTAACAAACTAAAATATTTTTTTTAAAAAACCCTCTACACAAACACTTAATCGAGTAATCAAACGCCAAAAATGCCTTACATTATTTTGGAAAAAGCCGATACTCTTATACTGCTGGACCAATATTAACCACACATAGCTAAGAACCATCGCAAGGAAACTGGCTTTCAAATTAAAAACGGCATCGAAATTAGCCAATCCATTTGAGAGCTACGATGCCACAGACAGACACACACACAGACATCGACGTCAAACTTATAACACCCCTCTTGTAAAACCACTGAATGAACTTAGACAAAGCTTTAAAGTAATATAGCTAATACGTCAGACTAACATACGTAGTACAATATATAATTAATAATAATATAATATATACATAATAAACAATAACATAGGCTACTATTTACCGCGATATTCGACAAGCACGCGAACAAAAGTTAGTTTTTTAAAATTTTGGTCATCAATCGTAATGATGTCCCATCCCTATTGTAACAATGATGTCGGCATATCGTCATTATTCGTACTGGAAACAATAATAATTAATTTACAGTAGTAATAGTTAATTTCTATTATTCTGTTTTCTACGATTGGATAATTAATTTACAGTAATAACAGTTCATTTCTATTATTCTGAATTCTACGATTGTATTAACGATAAACCGTCATTTGGTTTAATTTGCTTATCCAAGGTAATTCTACTTTGCCTGATGAAAAGCATAAGCAGAATCCAAGGTCACCATACAATTGCGAATGCAGATAATGCAACAACGCAGCTGACCCACACCTTGGCGGCCTAGTGATGCTTCTCCATCATTGGGCCTCCGGTCTCGCATTCACCAACGGAACAAGACAGCACGAACGCTGTCATTTTAAGTTGAACTTCTGTGCGAGGGTAGTACCGCCCGAGTCGAAACGGCCCGTTCGTGCTGAAATAAGCGTGACTTTACTACTTTGAGACCTTTTGTGCTACCTATTAGCTGTTGCTTTAATCCTATGATTTGATTATTTACCTGACTGCCAAAAAAGAGTTCTTTAACAGTACAATAGAGATTTATTTCTAAATATTCTCAACTATTTCTTCATGTTGGCAAAGAAAACACCTGACTTCTTCTGTTATAGGGTTATTCTTGCTAATACAACTAATTGTATTAGCAAAAATGTGTACTCATAAGAGGGTAGGTGCTCTTTGGTGTAGACTTTCGTTCAGCACTGGACGCCTAAAGGCTAATGTAAATGATCACTCAATGTCACTAGCAGGGTCTTGAACTAGTCCAGTAGTACCAACAAATTAAATTCATTCATATTCCTTTCAGATATTAAGAAAGAGTCACCCACGGTTTACGTGAGCGGGTAATTTTGATGTTTAAACAAGTCCACAATAACACTTTGGTATACAGCATTGAACATAATAAATGAGTTATGCCTATCTGTTGTCTTTTCAGTACAATAATCATTAATAGGTAATACAATTCACGTTCAGCAGTGTGTAGCGATTATGTCGACTCAAGATCGATAGCAAGAGATATGTTGTTAAATACTTCTATAGTAAGAACAAATTTAATTTCGCATTCGTATCACTCCTACAAAATTGACACGTTTCCACAACTTTTAGAGAACTGTAATCACACCTACATTCATCTTGGAAAAGGAAAACACGGTGCGTACGTGACGCATTGCTCTTCCATCCTAAGTACTCGTAACTTCAAATAAAATACACTTTGAATCATAATATAAATAAATATTTGAAGGGGTGGTAGCGATCTTCTGCTACTAATGTATAACTGGTAGCTCTTGTATACACTTTTTTAACAACTTCTAATAGTCTTTTTATGGATTGCGAGGCAATCAAGCAGACGTATCGGTGGTAAGCGATTACCACCGCCCATGGACACTCGCAACACCGGAGAAGTCACAAGAGCGTTTGAGGGATGGTGGGAATTGTTGGGGTATGAGCCTCCGGTATCCTCACTAACACAGTGAAACAAAGCGCAAGCGGCACACCGGTGTACACAGGTTTTTTGTAAGACCGTGGTATTACTCCGGTCGAGCGAGCCCAATCATGCCGAAGCGTGGCTCTCCCACGGTAAACTGGTGGACATATGCCTCTCCATCGGGTAAAAGTTTTGACCTACTTGTACCACGCTGCAGTGGTAGCGTAAACCACTGCTGTGCTTGAGGTTTCGGGTTCGATTCTCGGGTCAGCTCAAATTTTTGTATGATTTGCAAATATTTGTTTCGGAGTTTGGGTGTTTTCTATATGTACGTATTTAAAAGAAAAAAGTATTTATATCAGTTGTCTAGTACCCATAACACAAGAACTGCTTAGCTTTGGACAAGACGGCGTTGTGTGTTCGATGACCGAAATATTTATTTATTTAGAAAAGACCAAGACACATCATAAATATTTGGTGAAAACGTGTATAAATAAAAAAAACATTCATTGCTAGAAACTTATGCATAACAATTCCAGTCAACTTCCTATCTATAAGCATTTAATACATCATCCAAGATACTAAAAGCAATTTCAAAGGAATATACTTTTCGTGTGGCTAACACAACCATTAATATAAACCAACTTGTGGTCTCAAGGGATACATAAAGAGATGTAAATACCCGCAATTGCAGTCTTATTTGCCGCCAACTGTAGATATGTGTGACGTGAAATGTGTGTCAAGCGAGTGACCTAATAACTGTATCCAACTCGTGGCACCTTTCCCAGACAACCTTATATCGCGCACTATTTTCCACTTTTTATTTCTTTGGCTACTTTTAAGATAATATTCTTAGTAAGGTACTGTGCCGAGAAAAACATTAAAGCTCCAGATCATACGGAAATATTTAGCTCACGCGCTTATTTCATCAAAGTTTTAATAAGTTTTTTAAAACATTAATCAAAGTCTGTTAAACAGATACATTCTATGTACTGTAACTTCGCCTTCCCACGTAAGATATAGCTATAGGTGTCAGTAAAGTATTCCCAGCTATCCACCTTATTTGATTTTTTTCTCTTTCAGGTTAAAAAAGTGCTTTTTAACTATGGAGGTTGATTTGGCTGCTGCTTGCAGAACCATCGCCTTGTTTGTCTTCTATCTCTAATTGCTTATAGTTATACTCATAATTGAAAATGGTCATCCATCCCGGTATTACCAGCTTTAATATCTACTAACCATTTACAATAACCTATCTTTAGTTCAAACTGTATACACTATTTACACTTTTTCCATTTTTTCAACACGTGTTCATACTTTCATTGATAGGCAGGACCTTTTTTTCTTTTGTTTTCACAAATTTCATTTGTCAAAGAAGAACAAGTACTATTTTTAGGTAAATTCAAACCGTTTTCAATAACCAACCTCTAGTTAAAACTGGAGATAAGTTATGGAAAACAGCCTTAACACCACATATCATATCTGTTCACCTCTGAAAACGAAATCATCCATTATATTTAATACATATATTACATAAGCTAGTAAAACTTTAGAAAGCCGTCGTTTTATATACTGACTTTACTCCATTCGACCCACAAACCATTAGAAATAAGTGGCATTCCAACTGAATTGATTCAAAAATCCATCCTTTTAGCCGGTGAATTGAACATTAAGCTGTTCTACTTTACGTGAAACTATGCTCATGAAAGCACTTACAATTGTACGAAAAGGTCCAGATAAATTGGAAAGCATTAAAGTCAATGTGAAATCCCTTGGCAATAAAATTGTGGCTACCACCTAGATGTGAAGGCATTATTTGTTTTTCTTTATGGTATATTAAGCAAATTATAAGATATTAATATCCTCAGGCATCTATTTCAAACTGAGCAGAGTTAGTTTGAAGCTAGAAGGCGTTATGTATCTGTTATCTGAAATATCTTTTTTAAATATTGAGTTTAAGTACGATCAACGATAGTTGATGAAGCGGTTGAAAATAAAGCGAGCCTGTTTATAATATTCAAATATTTGTGGCATATGATACTTAATCGAACAAATTTAAATACTCTAATTTGAATATCATATTGTCCCAATCAGACTGTTTTAGCTGTTGTTCGAATTATAATTTCTTCAGTAGATAAATTCTTAATACAACAAAAACTGTTAGGGTCAAAACAGAAGTGAAAAAGACGCATTTTAAATCATTAAAGAAGGCTAGAGGTCTATGTCCAGCAGTTAACTGCAATAGGCTGAGCATGAGGATACTTTGATTCTTGAGGAAGGATATATCCTACTCTTTACCGGGAAAACCGTCAAACATGCGAGCGAAGTTGCTGGTTAAAGCTAGTAAGATCATAAATGGCACAAGGTAGAAATGACTAATGTGTACAATACAAACAAAATGAATCACAAAAATGCATTTACGGATATGGATGATTCCTTTTTTTGTGTGTTTGTTATTGTCAGGACAAGGTTTGTATAGAAGAAAAAAGAAAATCAATGGTATTATATTTCTTTAGTCCGCTCAGTCGTATACACTACGGCCCTACGGAAATTAAACACGGGCTTACTAAAATATTTTTTTCGGTGATTCGGGAAATTTCCCAAAAAATAATATGGCGGTACGAAGTTCGCCGATTCAACTAATAGTTAATAATAATATTTGGGACATCTAACACACGACGCCAAATGGTCCCAAACTAAGCAGAGCTTGTACTATGGGTATTCGACAACGAGATTAATGTATCACAATTTTATTTTTATTGAACAGAATTGAAAACCTTCTTTCTGAAACATTTAAAAAGTTTATACCACTTTAACGATAGGTTTTAGTATTCGAAATCATGAAAAGGGTCTTGGCTTGCTGTTACAAGACAAAAAGTATTTTTCTCATTTTACATTACAAATATCGAAGTGATAACTATATATACATTCATATGTCATTATAGGTTTCTATCTCTAATAGCCCACGACATTAAGCGTAGTCAAATGAAGGGATGGACATAAAGAAACATACGTGCATAAGTTAACATGACCTCCAATGTAAAGTTGGTGTACATAAGTGGTTTAAAATTTGGTAACCATATTCATAATATTCGTTCTATTTGCGCTGAAGAGCATTAAAGCTGAAAATTTTCCAATTCACATTAATCTGAAAACAGTTACACAAAAGTCGATGATTTCAACTCTCATTATGTAAACACATATTGCGCTATGACCACATTAGCATAGAAATTAATCTTAGGCGATAAAAAATGAAATACCTGAAAATCAGTAGCAATTACATGTATTAGCGTATGTATGCAATGTGATATTGTTACAATTTCATGATTCAGTTTAGAAGTATGTTAAGGTTAAAAAGACTTTTATACTGAAGTAATTGGACTTTATCCATACAAATACTAACGTTTTTTCCAATTTTTTTCCAAAATAATACTAAAATTCGAAGGTAACTCTTTGCATCACGGGTAAACATTCGTATAAACCGATTTACGTGGGTTTCGGTATACCGTATACCGTACGTTTTCCAAGGACCTTGGAGGTACATATATATGTATATATGTACGGTTGTCGCGACATACGTTCATTTACAATCAAGTAATATGTATTACTTGATTGTAAATGTACTGCGCCGTAGAGACTCCTGTTATGCAGGAGACACTAATGATATGTTTCCTTTTAAGTACCTTGAAGAATTTCCATTTCGTTTTTTTTTTTATCTTAGCTGCCAAATCATCATCCTCAATGCGATTAAGGACTGTGCAGCATGATGATCCATTAAAAAAGTAAACATTACAGATATATCATTGTGTAAAGTATGTTACACATTCATTAATTTATTTATACTTTCGATTGTCGAATCTTGGTGCAACTTGTTAAAACTTTATTTAAATGGTGCAATGAAATTATCAATGAGTTTAATTTAAAGAATGTACATTAATTAAATACATGATCAAATCTTCAAACCTTCGAGAAAAGACTGTACCTACTGTTTTTTGAAAAACCGGCATCGCTTGGGACTTCTGCTCCACTAGCCAAAATGCAAGTGTTTCGCATCAATTTTCTTTTTCAATCCCTAACTCCTCATTCCTCTCGGCTAATATTTTCATTCGACTATGTGACTTAGCTTTAAGATGACGGTATTCCCATGCATAAGTCACTTTTCTAATTACGTATGTCGACTTGTCTAGGGGGGCTGAGCTCCAGACGTTCATGGGCGACGCTAATCACTTTCATATGATCAGGTCTATTCTTTTGATTACTCATTCATAAAAAAAAATTGCGAACTCTATGATCTTAACTGATGATCATAAAAGTACATTATAAAGAAATTATAAAATCACTTGTCTAACCTTGACGATTTCAATAGCACATAACAATGAAATTATAACGTTACCGTATGAAAATGTAATTGTAAAACATTCACCGTATTTATGATCTGATTGAGCCACGGAGATGGCGCAGGTGATGAAAATTTTAATGAGCATCGCATTGCGTCGATGCATCTTAATGCCCCATTGTTAGTTACGACCGACGAAAATTAGTGCTCCTTTACGAAATAAATATTTGTCTTTGAGATATTACAACATTCACATTAAATAATTAGTGTAACGAATTTCTAGGAGTGTTATAAAATAGTTCTTTTAAGTGTTAATGGAGAATAAGATAAGTTGTCGATACTTATGAACACTTTTGGTAATCATTGTTAGACACCTAAAAATCGACAGTATTCTTTCTACAGTTCTCGAGTCGTGGAGGTTTAACGGAGGCAGTTACTCCACGTAAAAAATCCAAATTCAAATCATATCGTACTAGACCTTAAACGGATCCCAACCTTTTTGGAAAAGAGGCACGGAAAAGTAAAAAAAAATGAAACGGAGTGTAGTCAAGATTAAGTTCCAATATTTTAGTCGCGTTTTTCTATAACATATTGTGTTTCAGTGTTTCAGTGTCATTAACTCATAAATGGTTTTATTGTTAATCAATTCAATCAATTCACAAGTCGTTGTTTTGAGTAAACGTGTTCTTTGTGCTTATTTCGTGAATATTTTTTGTCCACTCCCAACAAAAATCGGTGTGGAATTGTCTTTCTAACAAAAATAGGTAATTGGTCATGCTTTTCGATGTTTATAATTTATTCTAATGTATTAAAACGCACTAATACTTTAATGTATATATGGTCTCCATCATAAAACTAAGGCACGAAATATTGGGCTGCACGCCAAAGTTGACTACTTACTGCTGTTACTAAATCCGGTTGGTTAATGGATTCTAGTAATTAGTACTTCAGTCAAATCTACTCGTATATGCAGAGTAAACCTTCAAATATATTATATTTTCAAGCGAAATGGTTATAGAAGGATCTTTGAAAATTTTTATCAGAATTTTGTATCACTAGTGCCATATCTCTTCTCGGCTAAGAGGTCATTAGGTAAAGACCGTAGATGAGAAGAAGATAAGATCAAAGTATCATGATTCGTTTTGATTGTAATTCAAACTCAATAAATTAGATGTTTTTTTATAATTAAAGTTTTCGTAGTGAATTATTAATTCATATCGTTCATACTTGAGTGCAATTTCACTATGTCTTATTGTAACCGAAAGTTGAATCGGTATTTTGATACTCTTTGTAATGCTGTACAATAGAGATGAGATGAGATACCTTTTATAACATTTGTGAGATTAAGATAGATAGGAACTGAAGTTTTCTCAAATTAAATGACTTTTAGGCGACCGAGTGTAAGATATATCAAATTATCATAATTATATAATTAATCATCCGCATCTTTCAAAAGTAATAAATTTTCGCAGTTTTTGGAACATTTTTCATTGATACTGGGCTTCTATTGGTCTTAGTGTGATGTTTTATAGTCTATAACTTTTCCCCTCTTCAATAAATAGACTATCCAAAACTAAAAGAATTAAACAAATTGGTTCAACCTTCACGTGTAATGCCGTGATCAATTTTTTTTTAAATGCCAATATTGCGATGCATGTGAGCTGTGACTAGAATGAATAAGGTGAAGAATGACTACATTGAACGGCACCAATGAATGAAAAGTTGAGAAGCTACAGGTTAAGCAAGGATAAGCAACTTGTTCCTCGAGTGGGCAGGGCGGCAGCATGGGACCCTTTCCTTCCGACTGACGCAGGTGCTTTCCGGGCACGGTTGCTGCGGGAAGTACCTGCACTCGTTCGCGCGGAGGGAATTGAGTCCCGCCTGCCACCACTGCGACTGCAGTGAGGACTCGGCCCAGCACACGATGGCGGTGTGCCCCATTTCGGCGCCGCAGCGTCGGGCCCTCACTGCAGTCATCGGAGGAGATCTCCAGCTACCGGCCGTCGTACGCTCCATGGTTGGTGGCGAGAGCAGTTTTACCGCGGTCGCGACCTTCTGCGAGGAAGTCATCTCGCAGAAGGAGTCGGCGGAGAAGGCCCGGGAGGACGACCTCCACTCGGACTAGATTAGATAATACCGACCCCAAATAAAGTTGAGAAAAGGGTATGTAGATGATAATGGAAAAAGTCAACTCCCGCATTAAGAATAAATACTGTGTCATAGGATTTTACAAACATCCATGAAACGGACACAACGAACACCCAGACTCAGAATAACAATTTGTGGATCACACAAAGTGTTGTCCTATGTGGAGTTTGAACCCACAACACTCAGCGCAGTGGAAAGCGGCGTGGCGACCGGTTACACCACTAGGCTTACTCTGCCGTCGAAATATAGACTACGAGGAAAAAAATACAGTTAGTTAACTTCATGTATTTCCATTTTTAGAATATACAGATAAAATAAAGTAGGATTGCCAGTCACCGTTGCATAGC
Source organism: Hyphantria cunea (assembly GCA_003709505.1). NCBI lineage: Eukaryota > Metazoa > Arthropoda > Insecta > Lepidoptera > Erebidae > Hyphantria > Hyphantria cunea. The sequence continues at coordinate 1,233,074 of PKRV01000563.1, forward strand.
TCATAAATTTACAGTAACTTGTCACACTTTTGTTCAAAGAACCATACTGCAAAGCTTAAATACTTAAATTATGAAGGTAACTGTTGTATACGAGGCCCTTCAAACAGACAATTTTTCTAATTACATACCACTAGTTTATGCGCGCGGCTCTGCCCGCGTGTTTTCCGGCTGTCACACTAAAAAAGTAGCATATATCCTTCCTCAAGAATCAAAGTATCGGCAAGCCAAATTTTATTGAAATCGGCTCAGCGGTTTGGGCGTGAAAGCAGGACAGAGTTACTTTCGCATTTAAATTATATGAATCATCATTTTTGACAGCCTTTAATAGCCCACTACTGGATATATACCACTTCTTAGATCCTAGGAGGCCTAATAAATCGGCTATATACATATACACATATATATATATATATAAAATATATACATATATATAGAATTTATTTCAAGTTTTCATCTTTTTTCAGTGATATTGACCTGTTTTTTTTAATTGTTCCCTCGTCAGCTCTTGTGACACCCACGGGATGAAAACACATACCATCTCTATAAAGCTATAACATCATCATATTCCTAGCCTTTATTATTCCCAAGATTAATTAGGGTCGGCTACTAGTTCAACCGGTTTACCTGAATTGCAGTTTTTTCATGACTAGCATCGGACTCCGCAACCCTGAGGGCGAACTGAATTCGAAAGGTTTTACTAGTTGTTAACTTCCAAATAACGTATGCGGTGTTCATGATAACCGGGGCCTACTGTTTGACCTGCTCTCCGAGGCACGGGCGGGGAATCACCGCCATATTTCTTACACCGGGCTGCTATTGGGAATTTCTTCTTAGAAAAACTCAACAGCAGTACGACCCGGGAATGGAGCCCGAGACCTCTTGATCAGCACTCTCAATGTTAAAACATATGAAATAATAAAACATATTTATTGAATCAAATATTAGCTTAACCTGTATTCGTAAGTTCATTAATTGTGATCATCCCACACTGTATTTCAGTCAAAAGATATTTGAGGAACTCTCATTCTTTATTAAATTACTGTATTATGTAAGAATGCGGTAGTTTATTACTTAGTATATGTTATAAACCTCCTTAGAAATAACCAAAAAAGACATAATTCATTTTGGTTTTTGTAATTTATCATCTGGATTTTCAGCACTTGATAGAACTTGTTGAAATACATAATAGAATTAGTCTCACTTATACTTTTTCCACTATTTTAGTCATATAGACCGGTCTCGCCCTATGCCAATACGAAAATGCTGTGATATAATATGCACAATTACAGTTCAATCTTTTATAGTGCCATATCATAATTCATTTTGGTTTTTGTAATTTATCATCTGGATTTTCAGCACTTGATAGAACTTGTTGAAATACATAATAGAATTAGTCTCACTTATACTTTTTCCACTATTTTAGTCATATAGACCGGTCTCGCCCTATGCCAATACGAAAATGCTGTGATATAATATGCACAATTACAGTTCAATCTTTTATAGTGCCATATCAGGATTAAAGTTAACTAAATTGTGGAAGAAGTACAAGTGAGGTTCATCATCATCATCATCATCAGCCTATCGCAGTCCACTGCTGGACACAGGCCTCTCCAATATCACGCCACTTAGTTCGATCTATGGCTTCTCGCATCCAGCTCCTGCCAGCCGTCTTGCGCAAATCATCGCTCCACCTGGCTTGTGGACGTCCTACACTACGTTTACCGAGACGCGGTCTCCACTCAAGAACTCGTTTACCCCAACGATTATCGGTTCTTCGGCAAATGTGGCCAGCCCACTGCCACTTCAGCTTGCTAATCTTGTGGGCTACGTCGATGACCCTGGTTCTTTGTCGGATCACCTCGTTTCTAATGCGATCCCTTAGAGAAACGCCGAGCATATACCTCTCCATTGCACGCTGAGCGACTTTGAATTTATGGACCAGTCGAACCCTAAGTGTCCACGTTTCGGCTCCGTAGTGTGTGAGGTTAATTCTAAAATATTCTGATTTTATTTTAGAAATTATTTTTTTTTCTATACAAACTATGTCCTGATAAAAACAAACTCAGAAAAGATTTGAAGACTAAATACTTGGCTTTAAATACAGAAATAGCGAAAAAACTGATTGCCATCTCATCAACAATAACAGTGCTCATTTTACGACCACAAAAATGTAACACAAACATTATAGAATTAATTATTCTATGATTTGGATCGCGTGTTCACTGACGTCACAATCCGTCATCGTGAGAAATGATTCGCTCAGAAAACTTTATTTTTGTGCTTTTGCGTCATGGTGACTGATAAGGTCTTCTATGCACTAGTACATCTATATACAAAAATAAATTTGTAAGTTAAATCTAGATTAAGAAATTAGTAATTTATTGTTCATTCGTGTTAAGATATTTCCGGACATTTTCCGGACTCTTTATTTCCGGAAATTTATTAACACAGAACGCCATCTAGTCCCAAACTAAGCAGAACTTGTACTATGGGTACTAGACAACTGATATTAATACATATATGTTTTTTTTGTAAATACACACATATTATAAATAGATAAAATATATATAAATATAGATAAAAGTGAGACAACGATGAGGCCAGGGTCTAGCCCAAATCTGTAGTACCAGAATTTTATTATATTAGGATAGTGGCCTATAAATGAGTACCTATGTATTAAATAATTAAAATACCGTCTTGTCGCCCTTGGAAAATAGAAAGGGGGGTGTGCTCTCCGGTCACCTCACTCACTCATAAAAGCAACGAAAGAATTGCTAATCACCAGTTTTCTACGAGGCCAAGTATAATAAGGCTAATCTAAGTCACAGCGTACATTAGAAACAAAACAATTCATTAATCTTCGCGTGTGTGAACACAGCTTAAATTTAATATGATTAGATTAGATCGTGTTTTGCACACGAAAATTGGTGACGATTTGAGTAATATGATATAACAACGGCCTTACAATGAGGTTGTACTATTGAAACTCTTAGACATTAAACAGAAGCAGAATAGTAACTGTATAATTTTAAGATTTATACAAATAAATCAAATTGGAGTGTCTGTTGGAGATCGCTTTTTGTTTTTGCGAAAGACGGTCCCCATTTCATGTCATCCACATTTTTATATTTTTTATCATTAATCCCATCACGACGAAGACTTAAAGACTCGAAAACTTAGAATTGAAGACTTTAAATACTTGACATTGATAGAAATAGCTGATCCGGCTGGTTGCCATCTCATCAAAAGAAGAAGAAGGAGTGTCATTTATATAATTTTTGTCTATCTGTTTGTTCCGGGTAATCTCTGGAATGGCTGTACCGATTTTGACGGGTTTTCCACTGGCAGATGACTGATGATATAGGGAGTGACTAAGGCTATTTTTTTAGGCAAGCTTCGCCTCGCGGCTTTTCCCGTGGTTACAACAACAAACGCGGTTAACACCGTGGAGCTCAGCTTGTATGTTACAAAAAACTTAACAGATTATGATAATTTTGCTTATTTGTTATTCTTTTACAAATAACTTAGCGGATTATAATATTTTTTTTGCCTAAGAAGAGCAAAAAAAGATCATACAATGGTTCAATAGAATCTTTTGCACGAGTGACCTAAAACAGTTAGTTTAATGATAAAAATGCATCTGTAGAAATAAATTAAACAGGAGAGAGAAAAATTATCAATTTAATAATATAAAGAACAATTGGGTCACTATTACAAACGTGGAAAAAAAATATTACCTATACAAGTCACCCATCTGTAATTTCCAAGGTGTGACCGGCTAGTGACATATGGTTATCTTGAATTTCCATTGGATTGGAAGAAAACCATTGAATGCATTTCTAATTCCCCTCTGCGCCTCTGACTGCCTCATCGAAGTTTCAAGTCTCAAGGGATATTAGCTAACTACGTAAATGTTACAGTGCCCAAGTCTGTGCTCAAATACAAGTGCACTCTCTGTTCTCTCACTCTTATAATCTGATGAGATCGCTATGCGAAATAATCTTAACTGCCTCGGTGGCGCAGTGGTAGCGTACGCGACTGCTGTTCATGAGGTCTCGGGTTCGAATCCCGGGTCGGACCAAATGTTTGTATGATCTACAAATATTTGTTTCGGAGTTTGGATGTTTTCTATGTATAATATGTATGTATTTACAAAAAAAAAGTATTTATGTATTCATATCAGTTGTCTAGTACCCATAATACAAGCTCCGCTTAGTTTGGGACTAGATGGCATTGTGTGTGGATGATGTCCGAAATATTTATATTTATTATTAAAAATCAGAATTCAGAGTCACCGGGTAAATATCCAAAATTCAAAACTCTCCATACTGTAACTAAGCATTTTACACTGTTTTGGTCGACCCGCGAATCAAACCCGACACTTCTTGATCGTCAGTTACGTACACTAAACTAACGAGGCAGTACGTACCTATTTATAGAAAGATGATTAATATTTAATTTATTTTATTTTGATTTTGTTCAGAATACCAAACAGCATAAATATTATAGAGTACATTTTATTAGGTAAATAATAATATAGATATTACAACCCTCACGCTCGTTAAATTTACTTTAATCTCTATGAAATAAAATATAAACCTTTATTGCAGTTTAGGTGTATTAAAAACTAATATTGCCAAATAAAATAACTTTATAAAAACATAAATTCATAACACGCTTAAAATATGATGAAAAAACAACAAGCGTGATACAGAGAAGGTTCATAAAACTATAACTATATCAACTAAACCATCCGAGAAACACTTCAGTCGCGTCCATTCAAATAAAACTCGCGACCATTGTCCCACTCGAATTCATTTTCACTAGGATACGGGAAACAACAGAACCAATTCAATACGAACATGAACCTTGTGAATTAAAAATTCTGTCGAAATTCTACATTCAAATCTCAACCTTAACATATATGAAATAAATACTAACTTCTACTAATAAACTTCAAAATTAATATGGCATGCAAACCTAGCATACAATCTAAAACCGTCATATAAAACAAAATAAAACGTACTGAAAACTCTTATAGATTAGCTTTAGCAACGGCAAATATAAATTTGTCGACCTGCATAGTGTTAGGGACTTTCTCTGGAACGAATCGCATACAGCCAACGTAACTAATTATTAATGTGTGGGGACAATACATATGAGGACAATGTAGTGTCTGTTGCCGAGCGCCGTTTTCTTAGCCACAGCTAATAAAACACGTTGCTTCGTGGATAAAGTGCAATATTTCGTAATAAATTCCAACCACGTTCGTCCGAGGAAAGTTTCCGAGAAATAATGGTATTAGTGTGCTCCATTTCATATCGATAGATCCACAAGACTTTATTCACTGGCTGGTCTCGGAAAACTTTTAGCACCTACCTTCATAATAAGAATTAGTAAGTCAAATAATTGGATTCCATTTTTGAAACAATGTACTCCAATTGTAACAATTCTTTCATAAAAGCGCAGCATTAAGTTCCTTTTTTAAATAAATATACGCAATCATGTTAGTAGTTATTAGAAAACTTTTCCATTCACAATGATATTTGTCTCCAGGTAATGTTAAATATAAAAAAAACTTAAATATTAGACATAATTATATTTGTAAATATGTTAAACAAATAAGTGATTCTGATTTAAACTTTGATAATTTAAAGAAGGTAAAGTCGAAACTTTATAATCTTACTGACTTATAGTCAGTTTGTACTTTGTCAATACTTTGTGGTTTTCAAAGACCTTTTGTGAATTGTATATTAATGTTTAAATGTGAATGAATATGAACAATGAATATTTTATTACTCGACATTAATTACTATATTATTTAAAATAACAAAAGTTCAAATTTATTTTCCATGTGAAATTAATTCCGAAAATATGTTATAAATACATATGTTGTGGTTGGATACTCTTTAGTAAGGGTACATACTGCTCATATTAAAAAAAAAATACCGTGTTGTCAAACTTGTCAAACTATTACAACATTGCATTTGTCAAAACTAACCCAGTTAATTTTTTTAGTCAATTATATTAAAACTAGATCGCCAATATAAATTTAATTTTATATATTATTATTATTTATAGGTTTTCAGAACTGGTAAGAGTAAAAATATGTGTTTTACTAGTTATTATTTTATTATTTTTTATTCATTTGTCTTTGTTGTATATATATATAGTAAGAAACAATACAACAGGAACAATCACACAGTATGTATAAATAACAATTGGCGGTCTTATCGCTCTCGGCGATTTCTTACAGACCACCATAATTTTTACCATAGTTATTATGTTACTTGTTTAGATATTAGATAGCATATTAGATATTAGATTATTAGATAGCAAATGAATAGAACATTAAAAGTTTTTTTCATTGACAAGAATATATTATTTTGACAGTTTCATCCAATCTCAAGTTAGCGAGAACTCGTTTAAAAATGCATTTTAATAACAACAGTTAAAGATTAAAATTAAAAACATTTTATATGATCATCAAAGAGTAATTAATGATCAAGGGCTTTTAGCACATATTATTGTGAATTAATTACAACCAAACACAGAACAATTAATCGTACTCGTCACGCAACTATTTGTTTTTCTGAGGAATAGAACCAACGCCCACTGGGATAGCAATAAAGGTAACCAACCTTTACGACTTTACTTCAGACCAACAGGTTCGTCTCTCTATCTTAATATTGTAAAGCCAATTCTTTACGTATGGAAAAATCTTATATATTTAAACAAATTTTACGTTGCCGGGTCTGCCCTAAGAAATATATACGTAAGGGAACCTTTGAGCCGTTCTAAAGTAACCCACCTGCTGTAGAACAGCTTGCTCGCTCGTTTCGCATGTCTGTTTTGAATTTCCTATTCAATTTGAGCTGTAATACTTTAACCTTTATACGTTTATGGATAAGGCTTCATCTTTCTTTCTAAATTTTTGTATTTCGATACAAGATTTTATAAAATGCGTGGTATTATTTCTTTGCCTTAAAACTTTGAATTTCAGTTTTGTTCGACATTTTCTATGGTGATATTATTATTACAAATCATCTTGCTGAATTAATAACATATAGTTATTAATAAATATATTGATGATAAAATATTTAAGGTGTCTTTTCTTCGATGTCTATAAACTGATTTTTTATTTCTTTCTTTAGTAGCCGTTGACAAGTTTCAACGACGTGGAGATTAAACAAAAACAGATTTATTATCATTTATGTCTAGATTGAGTATCACTTTACAGCAAACAATTTAAACAAGCAGACGAAATTAATTATTATAATGTGCATGCACATTGAGCAAACAACACGTCAACAGTTTGTCTTTTTGAAGTGTAAACTTCTTTAGGCGCGTTTAGCACTTTTTGGGTGAAAAAATCATGGAACTCGCATCTTAATCCCCGAATGCTTTCCATGAGCAATATACATATTGTGTATTTATGTAAACTTATATCTCGTCGATACAGTTTTCAAGTCATTTTACTTGTACTTCTATCGATAGTACCCAAAGACTGCCCCGCATTTTTATATCGACAACTTTACTGTCTATGTATACAAATCAATGATTTAACACTAAATGTTATTATTAATTTAAAGAAAAACGCTTCCATTTCAAATGCCTTTAAGCAGACTAAGCGATTGATTAGTATGTACTATCAATATAATAGTAATTATTGTGTCCGTGTTTTACATAAATGTTTTGATATTTTCCGAACCGGACACATCTAGAATCCCTTTTAAGTTCAATAAACTGATTGTTCGATGTAAGTTTCACTCTTTCATTATAAATAATGCATGCGACATCGCATTCGACCATGACCGTACTCGCATGTTGAATACTAAACTTTGACACAATGGTCCTCATTTCTCCAACGGATTTCCCGTCATCTTTCTTTTTAATCTCAGTGTCAGTTGCTTGAATTCTTAAGCTAGTTCGAATTTATGTCGAAGTGTCTGTTCATCATATATATATATAGTCTTTTGAAATGTTAAATAAGTTAGCAGATATATGAATATAAAGAGTTAGCTTGATCTCGGTATGAATGCATATAAGCACCTGACTCAGGCCAAGAACTATTTCCCCCCACAATTCTTTTCCTAATTTTTTCCCTGTCCTAGCTTTCTAAATATCTTTTAATATTATTTAATTCAATAAAAAATCGCAATAAAATTGTTTCTTCTGCTTTTAGTTTTTAGGATGGATTGTTAAATAATTCGTTTGGTTTGTTCACAGTTTGAACTAAAATGCAGACACCTGTGAGTGCGCATGTTAATTCATCTACGTAAGTTGTAAGCTTTACTTTAGCCACTTTACTTGTGTAATATGCACATATACATTAAGTTGGTTTGTGTACGCTTTAAAAACTCAGAGTTGTACATCATCTGATGATAGCAGCCTATTATAGTCCACTGCTGGACATAGGCCGCCAGACACTGATCGATTTTAGGCTTCTTGCATCCATCCAGCTCCTGCCAGTCTCTTGCGCAAGTCGTCACACTTATCTGGCCTGTGGGCATCTGACGAGACGCTTTTTTTATGAAGTAAGAGGCAAACGAACAGGCGTATCGCCTGATGGTTGAGCTATTACAGCCGCCCATGGACACCTCCAACATCAGAGGCGTCACAAGCCCATTGCCGGTCTTTGGTTAGTCTCTTTAAACTTTGTAATTTCATCCCAGTTTTTGCATCACATTACTAATTCGTAGGTATATATAATAAGTTTATTGTGTGCATAAAAATTCATAAAAACAATCAATCAGCTAATTAATAACTATACCAGCTACGACCCTGCTTTTTTTTATTTAAAATTTATTGTTCACGTTAGTTAAATCTTATTCTAAAACAAAGGTCTACAAAACTGTTTTAAACAGTTTGTCTGTAGACTCAGTTTAGCCTCTATATGCTTGTACACAACACTGAACACATTATACCCATGAATAATATATATATGCGTATATACAGTCCTATGCACTATGCACAGTCATATTTATATATTAACGTACAAGTTATACATAATACCCAACATAAAACTTGCTTGTGGGTCATTCATTATATACATTTGTGTTAATTTTAACTTTGTTTATATTGGGTTCTTGTCTAATATCCCCCGGCAAACTGTTTAGGAGATACGGTAACCGTTTTTTAGGGTTCTGTCACCATAGTAATTAGCAACTCTTGGAGAATGAAACCTACCAGTCGTCGTCGATCTTGTCCCGTGAGAGTTCGGAACAAGCGATTATTCCCTAACCCGCACTTGGCCCGCGTGGGAACGTATGGCCTTAACCCTCTCCTGAGAGGATACCTGAGCCCGGCAGTAGGACATTATGGGTTGATGATGATGATTATTCATAATTTTGATTGCCACGGCGTTGGTTTATTACTAACAGGTATATATGTCTTAACTTACCCTGGAGGATATAATTAAGACAAACCTTTGCATATTAATACAATAACTTCTTCGATTTCATTTTAATTTTGTTCCATACAAACCTTGTCGTAACAATAACGAACACATAAAAAAGAATTATCCAATTTGGTGCAGTCGATTGGAAGTTCTGCGCGTTCATACGTTTCGGCGATTCATTTTTATTTATATAAAATTTATAAGGTTAGTCATCATATTAATGTTTGGAAGTTTAATATCGTTAGGCAAAATAGATTTATTTTAGACTAGACACAATTTATCTACAAAAATTTTTAATTCTGTTATTTAAAATATCTAAAAAAAAACAAATCCTAAGACTGTCACAATATGTGATGATAAAATTGACATATAGAATTTGCATGAATTGAACAAAAATAATGGTAGTTCTAAACACCATTTACCAAATAATTTCTCGGGAAAGTAAAAAATTTTAACCATCAATGCAATGTTTAAAAAAAAAGAAATGGGACGCACTTGTATCCATACAGTCCCTGTACACACTTTACTGTTTTTAAGTAAACAAAGGTGTTTGTCTCATTACAGTGTTGTTTTACAGTTGTTGTACTGAGAAGCGCGTGTCGCAATGGGACGAGCTAATGAGAAAGTTTTCTCGGGAACACGAAAAGGAATGCAGGTGAGTAAGAATATTTATGCCTAAGGAATTTATGCTTTAGCTTTTGAAGTGTCATACTGCTATACACGGATCTATATATTAGCTTGAAATCGGTTAGACCCCATTCAAAATCAATTTCTTTTCTACCTGGTTCATTCACTTCATAAACACTTGTTCTCCTAGCCGATTACGGCCACAGCGATCAGTCTCAACGGAGACCAGAGACTACGCAGGAAATATTATAGTGCACAAGTGTGTGCGCAAACTCAGGTGCACTCTCTGTTCCCTCACTCTCATATTCCGATGGGACGGTTAACTGACACGATCAGGGAGAGATCAGGCGCAGGACCAACAGTTTTACGTGCTCTCCGAGGCACGAGGGTTCAGACCCCCACTTCCAAACTCCGAGCTGTTATTAAGTATTCATATAATCAGAAAAACTAAACACTTTTGGCCCGACCCCGGATTTGAACCCGAAAAATCTCTTGATTGGCAGTCGCATACTTCAACCGCTAGACCAACGAGGCAGTTGCTAAAAAACCCAATACTAGTAATTGAAATCACTTTTTATTCTGGTCAAGAGTGTCATCAATATGTTCTACGAGTACTTTATATAGATAGATACATAAAGTACTAAATTTGCAACTATTTTAGGATTATGATGATATTTTCCGCAGGCAAACAATACTAAAAATACCTCAAGCTCCCCGTTCGACCAAGTTCTTTCCTACCGGTTCCCAATACGAAGGATCTTGGGACATATTGGGCATGAGCGGCTTTGGAACATATACTTTTCCTAATGGTAATTATTCACAATTTATAATGTAAATCTTGTTTCTTATTCTATCTATCATTCGCTACCAAATGCTACTAGCATTTGGTAGCGAATGCGACTGCTGTGCAAGAGGTCTCGGGTTCGATTCTTGAGTCGGACCAAATGTTTGTATGATCTGCAAATATTTTTTTCGGAGTTTGGGTGTTTTCTATGTATAATATGTATGTATTTACAAAAAAAGTATATAAGTATTAATATCAGTTATCTAGTACCCATAGTACAAGCTCTGCTTAGTTTGGGACTAGATGGCGTTGTGTATTAAAATGTCTTACATATATTTATTTATTTATATATTTATTTGTTTATTTATTTATTTAATTATTTATTTATTTATTTAATTATTAATTTATTTATATGAACCCAAGGGTGTGTATAACTTTTTACACCTATGTCATAAACTCCATTGCCATTTGATGTAAACAAAATCAAAAAGCTTTTAATTTAGCTTTGTAAGCGCTTTCGAAATGTAATTAATGATGAATAAAATTAATGACTCTAGGTATCGTGTATCATCATGATCATGATGTGTGACCATCACTAGAACAAAGTATCATTACTTTAGAAGAACCGTCAAGAAACTCCATAATTTACTCTTTTATAAATAGAGATTTATGTTTCATCATCAAAATCATCATCAACTATCCATAATGTCCCAGTGCTGGGCTCGGATCTCGTCTCAGGAGAGTGTTGTGTGTGGCCATACGTCCCCACACTGGCATAGCACTGGTTGGAGACCGACATGACAACGTTATGGTTACGTAATCTTGCTGTTGGATATTTTCAAGCCACCCAAAGTCCTCCAACTAAGCTTCACGGCTATTATCCTATGATATAATATAATGATATATTTACCGTGGGAGAGCCACTCTTCGGCATGGATTGGCCGGCTCGACCGGAGTGATACCACGGCCTTACAGAAAACCGGTGTGAAACAACCCCAATCGCTTCCCCCATCCCCATCCCCCAAAGGCCGGCAACGCACTTGTGACGCCTCTGGTGTTGCAGATGTCCATGGGCGGCGGTAATCGCTTACCATCAGGCGATACGAATGCTCGTTTGCCCGCAATTACATAAAAAAAAGATAACAAACGGGACCGACTGCTTAACGTGTCCTCTGAATTACGGAGACGCTCATGGTAACATGCCACAAGCGGTCACCCATCCAGATACTGACCACGCCGTCCTTGTTTACCCTCTGTGATTGTTTCTAATCATCGAGTGCAACTGGGCTATGAGCGTCTCTTATGTTTCACACACATTATTATTTACAAAAATTATAATGCGCAACAGTGACGTTAAAAAACAAAATTTTGGAAAAGAATCGTCTTGAAATCATCGAAGAGAAAAGGGAATAAATAAAACAAAACTTTGTACATTTACTTAAATTTACGCTGGTGATGCATGCACAAAGCAATAACACCAATAAATAAACACAACCATATAAAAAGCAGATGCAGAAAATACTTCTATTATTCTTGTAACGTTTACGTTTGTAGAATATCACGTGGCTAGGAGGATAAGAATTCCATTATATTTTGGGGTGGTTCGGTTTAAATATACAAAAAAGAATTTTTGAACGGTTTGCATTTGTTAGTTATTCATTCTATTAGATAATAAGTGTATACAGTCTTCGGATATTTAGATTAAAATTTTTTTTTTTATGATCATGTTATTCCGAGATATACCGCAGATAAAGAATTAAAATGTTCGTTCTTATGTAACAGGAGTTATATACGAAGGCGATTTCGAAGATGGGATGTTTCATGGTACCGGCCAGTTAGAGTACCCAGACGGTACGATAATAACTGGTGTATTCAAAAAGGGAGTTATTACTAACAGAAAACTTATCTTTTCTGATGGACTGATATACGAAGAACAAGATTGGGGCTATTGTAAAATGCCTGATAGAAGGTACCTGCTTGTTTTTATTCTTCCTTTTACGCTATGGCTGGGGCTCGTTTGCCGTCTGTGTTTGTCGACTCAAAACTATGGTCCCTTCTTCAAAAACCAACCCAGACGCTATAATGTAGTCATTTTTATTTCACAGAGTTGCAAATTGGCACCTGTTGTTTGTTTCTGCATATCTTATCAGAATGATTCTTAGGTAATGCCAGGGCTTTCTAGCTGTAAAGTCGTAAGTAGGCATGTAAAAATATCTTTCAAAGATTTCAAATCTTTTACACTCTCGTACATATGAGTAATACTAATATTATTATTTCAGACACCTTTCATATAAATGTTAAGCTTTAAGTAATAATATTTACTTAAAAGGTGTGTGGAGGAATGGGTGTCATATTCCTCCATCATAAAAGGGGGATCCTCCAAGCAATGTGGTCACGCCTGGCTCATCGCGGCGATCATGCCAGGCTGACCGCGGCAGAATGTTTGATGTGGGGTAATTGACAATTTGTATAAATAAATTGTCGAGTTCGAAAACGATAAGGCATGAGAACTCCTATATTGCGATTCAGGATTAGTAGTTACTGAGTAGTTCGGTGTTTCTTTGATAGATGGTGCTGTATTATGGTTTTGCAATTTGTATAGTATCTATGAAAGTCGCCACAGGTACCTGAAATAATAACTATAGCATTTCACATCCATACGGCAGTGTGATGCCAAACTTGACAGTTTATGTTGAATGAAACTGATATGTATACATATAAAAATATATTATTTCTAAACACAGACATAATATTATTCATTGCTTCTTGCACAACTTCTGGTTCTCATCGACAAGGTCTGAAACGAACTGCTCGTATTTATTTTTCTTGACTAACCATCCTGCATTGTTTAAGTATGGAATGAATAGTTTTTCCTGAACTTAACAAGATACCTACTATTTTCATTTTTCAGTTTTTTTTTTAAATGAAAAGGGAAGAATATTTTTTTGGAGTTTTCAGTAATTCATTAGAGGAATTTAAGAAGTCATAAAAACCAGCGTTCAAGTCAGAATTTCTACGTATTTAATTCGATTTACTCATTTGAGCGAAGTTAGCGTTATATACATTTTTTTGATATCTAATATTTTGAACGAGCAATTCTGGTACATATACATTTATATAATCTAAATCTCGGAAACAGCTTACAAAGATTTTCATAAAATTTAATATACAGGGGGCTTCGGGAGGAACAAATCGATATTGCTGAAATTTATTTTTGGAAAATTTACGACATACTCTCATTTAGGCGCTTACTATTATTTCTTGGTTAGAAGCTCAGTAAAATACTACAAAGTTAGGTAGGTACACAAATGCTCACATGGAAAATGTTCCAAATTGAATGTAAAATAAGATTACAATCTAGGAATCATTACGTTCCGTTTGTCGGTGGATTTGCACCACATTTATACAAAACCTTTTGCCGTGAATATTTTGTATAGCGCGAAGGCTTTGCAAGACTGAATGAGTTTTGCAAACTATATATTTAACCAGCGGTTTCCCCTGGCTCCACTCAGATGTTTATTTTATTTCATATTTCAAACTTTAATAATGACCATTTTCCCTAGAATACCATCATTAATTTTATCCCCTTGGGAATGAAAATTATAAAAATCCTTTCGTAGAATACTAAAACCTCCACTCTACATTACGAAAAGTTACGGGTGTTCTGCAATTATGTTTTGAATTTAGTTGTAAACTACGGCTCTTGGGCGGGAGTGCGTTATTGGCGCCAGTAGTTACTTCATTGTCATCAGCAACATCATTTAATAGGACTTCGGAAGATTCACTACTGGACCAAGTCCTTAAAAAAGAAGATTTGGCCCACTATACCACGCTGGCTTGACGGTTTGGTATAAGATTTATTTTAAGTATTCCTTCTCTATGCAGTGATGGTGTCCTGCATAGTTTGCTGTCGTTAGTCTTCTCTTACGACTCCCATGAGATGAAAAACGATTTCGACACTTTGTATATTATTCCTACGTCATATATTGTTTGAATTAATTGATAGAATTCATACATAGGTAAGCCTGACCAGCCATATCCGCATATTCCAGACATGAGTCTATATCGATCACGTAGTATTCTGCCACTCTGTATCTGGTTAAGATATCAAGACGTGATTATATGCATTGTAGCGATAGATTATAGGATATATAATGTAGCTGTAAGTCACTATCATTAGCCACATATTACCATGTAGTACTGGAGTAGTGAAGAGCAGGAGTTCCTGATTAATAAATATTACTCTCCTCGTGATCATCGTAGTTATTATTCTATCTAACCTATGGGTTCGCTATAGTATTCTTTATACGTTACCATACAAATCTCGGCAATAGTCACTTTCCATTAAATGACCCACTCGTCTGCTCATTTATCCTCCCTTCCATGAACCAAATCTACAATTCAAATCTGCTCACATACAAATAACAAATACATCACAATACAACACCTGTACCCTCCTTATAATATTACTTTATTCCCTTAAGCTGCGCTCATTTATTAGATAAACAAGATATTAACGTGAAATTACGCCTCACGCCAT
Source organism: Hyphantria cunea (assembly GCA_003709505.1). Taxonomy (NCBI): domain Eukaryota; kingdom Metazoa; phylum Arthropoda; class Insecta; order Lepidoptera; family Erebidae; genus Hyphantria; species Hyphantria cunea. Next base: position 1,248,425 of record PKRV01000563.1, read on the forward strand.
TTACAGGAACAAGGAAACGTATTGCCCCCCTGAAATTTCTTGAGCAATTTTTTCTTTTCTCTTAGACTGTTGTTGTGATCATTCGTTTAACAGCTACAACATATAAACATAGACACACAGAGGGTCACAGATTCAATCTAGTTCGGGAAAATAACAATTAATTTACCTACTTTATTTATTATCATCTTCCTAGTCTTTATTATTAACAAGATTAATTGGGGTCGACTAATAGTTCAACCGGTTTCACCTGAATATCAGTTTTACACAGAGTGACTGGCATCTGACTGTTTTGTTTTTTATAATGAAAGCGCAATCTTGTCGAACTGTACCTGCCCGGGGGGAATAATAATAAATATTTTTTCAGTACTATAACATTTTTCCATCTCCTACTTGTCGTGTCATAGTTTTATTTGTCCTTCCGGTACAAATACTAACGCGTTCAAACAAACAATCAAACTCTTTAGTTTTAACATTTTAGTGTTATTTAGTGCTAACGACCTGGTAGATCTGTGTTATCTACCTGATCTATTCTCTAATTCCAGATACACGGAGGAATATGAAGATGGTATCGAACCAGCAGGTAGATCCAACATTACTGCTGAAATGCCACCACGAGAGATACCACCCGGCTTCTACGATACCGGTGATGGATTTTACGACCCTAAAACTTTATCAGTATATAAAGCTGATGATTTATCTTGCGTGTTGAGGTGAGTGTTATCTTATATATAACTTAAAATGTTTGTATGTCTATGATTGTTTATTAATGGTCGCGCGGTGGTCGAAATTCCACCATAATTACTTTTTTTTTGTTTCCAAATATCGTTTTGGAATTGGTTTATAACAAAGCGTATTCTATTTTCTAATAATTAACATTATAATATATTAAATGAAATTCACTCAACCTATTGCCGGTTACTGCTGGATAAAGGCTTCCCCCAGGGAGCGCCAGACGACTCGGTCTTCGGCTGTCTGCATCCCTGATTCGCATTTGCATCCCAATTATAGGTTAACCATATTTATTTAACCGATTTTCACTTACTGCTAACGTATTTTTTGTTTTCATGGCACATATTGTTTTTGTTCTAAATCTAATGTTTACTGGGTAACATGACCTTTTTTTGGTTACATGTTCACAAATTTTGTCATACATTGTATCTAGTTATAATTCAGCATGTATCTGTTTTTTGTTCCAATAAATACAATAAAAACGCAAGCTCAAAGAAATCATTTGAATAACCCGCAGCAGCTTGAAAATTTCAAAATTATTTTCGCCATTAATGAACCTGTCTGAAATTTGATTATGGTACAGCAATGCAACGGTCAAAAATGAGTGCTCAGCAATTGTTTTGTTGATTATCGCCTAATAAACGAAAGTATGAGGGCCAAATGCCTGCCCCCTTTTGTTCTAAGGGAAATACCAGAGGTCGAATTACCTCTAGTATCCTCACTCGCCCTCATTCCGATTCTCGTACATAAAACGTGGCAACACACTAATTTCTCTTCAAGTTACAAGCATCAATTCCCATTGACACTTGCAATTCAAAGAGTCTTAACTTGACAGTAGTTGCTTGCACGTTGACCCTCTATGTGATAAAATAAAAGCATAGCAAAGTAAAAAGGCCCACTTATCATAAAGCAATAAGTTAAGTCTTACTAAGATAGCGCGGATAGGATGCCGTAGAGACTTGAGCGGTCTACTTGCCGTTGCAGGTTCAAACTTGACTGCATGGTTGCCTTAGTGCTTTAAGCGGTCAGAAGGAGGCGGCGGAGAAGGCCCGGGAGGACGACCTCCACTCGGACCCGATCCGCCGCCGGCGAACCGGGCGGCGGAGGCGCGCCTACCAGCGCCTCATGCCGCCCTGAGTGTGGCCGCGGATGGGCGGGAAGGGTTTTCCCCCCCATCCGCTTAGAGGCCACCCGCGAGGGGGGGCGACGTAATGCGTGTGCCGTACGTCGCCCACCTTGAGAGTTTTTTAACATCGGAGACGGAGCCCGCTTCAGTGCGGGCTGGCGCTGGGAGGGGTCCGGATGGCGTAAGAAAGCGGTTCCTGGATCCCTCCCTTCTCAGGCGCAGAGTGGCACACCGTGGTGGTTTAGTGGGTAGTCTGGCTGTTGTCAGCCAGGAGTCCCACACGAAGCGAACCCCCTGTACCCGCAGGCGGGGAGCGAATGGCGTNTTAAGCGGTCGCCACGCCACTTTCTACTACGCCAAGTGTTGTGGTTTCAAATCCCACACACAGTGACAACACTTTATATGATCCACAAATTGCTGTCCACACTGATCTGATTATGAAAGATCTTTCTCTAACCGAAAGTGACACTATTCAGGGGTTACATAGCTTTAACATAGCCATTTTATTACGATTGATTAAAAAAATAAGTTAAAAGTAATAGTATTTGTAACTCAAGTCGAAGAAAAACGGGCGGTTACCGCCCAACAAAGTGAGCACGGGTCGGCTAGTTAGAAATAAAATAAAATATTACTTTCGCTTTTTTAATTTTTGAAAAGAAAAGAGTTATCAATTATGTCACAATTTTCATTTTATTTTATTGGTTTGCCAACAATTGTTTACAAAGCACAAAATTGGGAGAGCCACGATTTGGCATGCATGGGCCGGCTCGACCGGAGTGATACCACGGCCTCTCAGAAAACCGGTGGTAAACAGTGCTTTTGCTGTTTTTCACCGAGTCAGTGAGGATAACAGAGGTTCATACCCCAACCCAACCCCCATCTCCCTCCCCTTCCTCCAAAGGACGGCATTGCACTTGTGACGCCTCTGATGTTGCGGTTGTCCATGTGCGACGGTAATCGCTTACTATCTGGCGATATGTCTGCTCGTTTGCCCCTGTACCATAAAAGAAAAGTAAAACATCACATAGAGAAAAATATCAATAGGGTAACAATTACTTACAGACAAACTCCGCATGCATAAAACTAGTTGTACCGTATGATACCTTTATTATTTCCCATCACTTAAGGCTAACATGTGTTTTTTATTTATAGCTAACTTTACTGATACTGCTTATTCTACTAAACTACACTATTTTATTTTGATCCTCCTTCGCACCAGTCTCTTTGATGGGAACCCCTACTTGGGTATAGGCCTCCTCCAGGTTTTTCCAGACTTCTTTGACTTTGCCTTACTTAGTGCACTCCTTGCCGGTTGCAGCTATATTGCTGTAATATTATCACTTCATAGGTTAGCAGGCCGTCCTTTCCTTCTTTTGATGTGATACTATAGATAAATTAAAAAAATATAGAAACAGCGCATATGAATTATAAATTTCATACATAACAAGTGTCATACATTACAAGGTTCATACATTACCCACATTCACACTTCCGTTGCTATCGATCTGGGAGGTTTTTGGTCGTGGAAACATTCAGATCTATGTAGGGTTTAGTACTTCAATTCCATTTATGTTTTAAACCCTCTGTAGTTGATAATGAGTTATAGAACACTAGCTCTTGCCTACAGTTTCGCCCGCTTGTTTGACGGTTATCGCAGTAGCGAGTAATCTATTTCCTTCCTCAAGAACCAAAGTATCTCCATACAAATTTTCATTGTAATTAACGTATTGATTTAGCCGTGAAAGCATAACAAACAGGCAGACAGACAGAATTACTTCAAATTCACAATTTTAGTATAGATGTGCCTTGAAAACAAACTTGCTTGAACATAACAAATTGATTTGGAGAATAAAACAACATGAGTGTAACCGTTTTTAAGAAATAGATGAAATAATAAGTACAGATACAAGTTTGATTGACAAGATTATTGATTCATAGAAACAGTCAGATGCCAATATTAACTGGCTTTATCCCAGTCCTTAACTAGCTAAACCTTTTATAATTTAAAAGAAACTGTCCTTATTTCGCGCTCATGTTTTATTTTTCTGCTCATGACATACAGAGCGAATAATTTATTTAGACGTAGAGATATTTATGAAGCACGTGCTGTTATTGCTCCCACTTTTTTAAGCTGTCTTATATATATCTCTGGGAAAGAATAATATTGGAAAATGAAAATGGTCTCAGATTTTACTTTCCATTCCATTTCAAATATTTTTAACATGACAAGCACGATTTTGTACGGCGTTATATTTATGGCTCGCCCATCTTATTTAACGTTTATGGAGAGTATATCACCAGGCGGGCATGTGAGAATTGGAACGGTGGAGTAACCATAGGGGGCACCACGAGCTCCAATCTGCAATACACGGATGATACCATACTTCTGGCAAGTAACGAAGCTTAAATGGTCAATATTCTGGACAGAATAGAGCGAATTAGATTGGAAAAGGCTCTCAAAATCAACCACAATAAAACTAAACTCATGGTGGTTGGTCGTGGCTATAAACTGGACCTCGCGGGTGCTCTCATACTCGAAGCTGTTGAAGACTTCGTCTATCTTCTGGCTAATATAAGCAAACAAACAATTTATACGTGAAGTTATACGTATAAAAATACAAATAAATTTATATATCCGTAATATATAAACTTTATATACATACACTTGGCTGCCGCACTAATGTGTCTATTTTGCACGGATTGGATATAAAGACCGGACTATTCTGTATGCTTGCAAAAAGTTCTTGAGTTCGTTGGTTACATCGCCAGTTATTGGGAAAGTTGACGGCAAAAGACCAAGAGGCCGTAGTCCAATTAGGTGGACTGACCAGATCTGATTAGTCTTGGACGCCAATCTACACGTTGCTCTTCATTCGGACAAGGAGAGGAACGAGTGGCAAAATACTGTCCGGAGAACATCATCCCAAACCTGGGGAATTACACTCCTCAGTAATAAGGAAAATGACGCGAGGAGGATACTTATATTTAAATATATCATACTAAGGATTATTTTCTCATAAAGTTTTACATAATTTTTGCCAAATAACACAAGTTAACATAAAAATTTCCGATACATGTTTATCTTAAAATTGTGGAACTAATGTCTCTACCTATTTATCAGACCAGTTCTAAAATAGTCTATCAGAGACTTCATTCGTTCGACGAAGTTATGCGCCAGAGAGCTGGAGTCACGCAGAAATTCACTATGCTTAAACGGGAGTAGGCTGCTCATCTCTCTAGACAGACTGATGGTCGCTGAAGCCGAAATGTGTTCGAGCAGAGACCGTAGCGTAGTGTAGGAGCAGAAACATATTGTAGAATGCCTTGTGGCTACCGATGACCTAAAGAAATTGACTTCAGAGACTTTTTTCTAACAGTGTTGATATGCTGATGATTCCAAAAATTCTTCCTCATATATCGATGCCATCGAATTTCGACCGCTTTGGATGTCCCATTTAATTTAGCCTAGAACTATTATTACAAATCATTTTGTATCACGACCAATCTACAATAATATTATAAAGAGGTAAAGTTTATAACTTTGTTTGTATGGTTGTGGAGGGTAATCTTCGGAAATACTGATTCGATCCGGAAAATTCTTTCAATAACAGAACGCGACACTTTTCAGGAGTGAAGTTGAATATTTTATTATGATTAAACAAAAAAAATCTGTTAAAAATAATACTATTTGTAAATCAAGTCGAAGAAAAGCGGGCAGTTCACGCCCATTGAAGTGGTAACGGATCGGCCAGTTAATATACAAACTGAATCCTTACTTTGAGATTGATCGTACCTTTAAACGTTCTTCCTTAGTACTCACTTTATAATGATATTCCTATTGCAGGTCCCCGTCAGAACACGAGCAGAAATGGATAGTAGCCAACTGTCGCACTTCTCCAGAGTCGGTTCTTGGACCTCGCATAGACTTGTACGAAGAGTGGATGGTTCCTGCAGTTAGCCTTCCTCAACCCCCACCTCCTGCTGCGTCCACCCAAATGATGATCTTGAACCGAAATCGATCAACAAACATTTGTAGCAATTCGTCTAGTGTAAGTTTGTTTTTATTGTTATCAACCTCCATGCCAAGTGAGTGGTATACGGTTTGTTTCAAATTATCCTTCTGAAGCGAGTGTCTAAAGAGAAGGTAAGGCAAAGCACTTATGTTGGCCTGAAAAATTTGCTTCCTCAGATAACAAAAGTCGAGATACTCTGTATTCTTAATTCATCACTACTTGGATGTTTATTGTTTGTATCCGATTTTACCCGACTGCGAAAGAAGGAAGGTTATGTTTTTTGAGTGTGTGTATGTATGTGTATATTTCTTCTTCGTAAGTATTAGGTAAGTACTATGAAAGCTTGAATGATTTATAGAATACCTATTAATTTTTTTGTAAATTCATTCATATTATACACTAAAACAATATACTAAAACAATTAAACAATTAAAACAATTAAACGCCGAAACAAATATGTAAACTATAAAAAAATGTTATATTAATAGTTGCCCAGGCTATGTCGTGTAATGATCTAGTATCAACGTGAAAACATTACAAACTCTAGCTTGGAGACAGGTAAACCAACCACATTGTATTTATCTTCATTGTACATGGCGTATAACAAGAGTCCCCCTACATTTCGGTATTCACTTACCGTAGCGGGCATCATATTTAAGTAAACTCAGTTTACGCAGCTCACTCGGTTAACTCATTTCATCCAAAGTAGACAATTTCAAGTATATTAAATTATTATTTAATTCTAAGATATTTATATATTTATATTTCATACATAATTGTATTTACAGATAGACATGAGCGAGTCATTTGCTGGCAACAGATCTCATAAATTAAGCATCTACCGAGGTTACGAAACATCCAACGACAAAAGCGTTAGTCGAAATCAATCGATCGTGTCTAAACTAACTCACAATTCTCAAAGACTTGAAAGAATTAAAAGCCTTAACGCGAAATCAGTGGCGGAAGATACACAACTAAAGTTTTCAACGGTACCTAAGAATTATAGTGATCTTTTTAGTCGAAATATTAATGTAACATTGGCAACTTTATTTGAAAATCCTAAAGATCCAAATTTTAAACATTCAGATACTAAAACCGATAAAAATGTAACTGAATATGAAATGTATAAAGAACATGACGTTTTAACTGACATTTCTGATGACATGTTGCCGAGTCAATCGTTTGAAGCAAGTTTCAAGTATGATGAAGACTGTGATGGTGAAGTATTGGTCAGACCACGGTCTAGAGGTCTTACATCTAGTTTATTATTGTTTAATACTGTAGCTAATGCTGATGGAGGCAAAATATCTTCTAAAAAAACATCAACGTAAAATATCTGAAGTACAATTGACAATTGTTTGTCTTCGATCCAAATAAATGTTTCTTTCCATGAATATAATTTATTTTGGATGGTTTAATGCATTTTTTTGTCATTTCCCCTTAAAGTGAAACCAAATATATTTTACTTTTTTATTTATGTTTTATATATATACGTTGCATCTTAAGACAAGAAGTTGCCTTAAACAAACTTTTGTTCGGGGTATCAAACCATTATTGATATAACTCTAGCTACACACACGTCGGCTAACCTCGTTGAGGGCTGGTCCGTATCAAGCGAATCATCCTTTGCCGTGTGTGTTTTGAATTAAGATACAAACCACCAGACTCTGTTCCATATTTTATATATTTTTTATATTAAATCCTAAAAAAATGTGGAAGGTTATAAGGGAAGCTACTAATACTGTCAGAATTAATTCTCCTTCTACTTCTCTGTTAGGGATCCATGATTCTATTGACGCATCTATCAATGAGGTAAATCATTTTTTTGCTAATATTGGGAAAGAGTTAGCTCAAAAAATTACAATAAACGTACATGATCCCTGTGAGGAATCACAACAAACAACTTTAAATTCTTTTGCTTTTCTTGAAACCGATGAGATGGAAGTTGAGAATATGATACTCGCCCTCCGTACAGATTGTGCGGTTAGAATTGATGGCATATCGTCTAATCTCCTTAGAAAGTTCAGGGCGCTCTTGGTTCCGCCACTTACATTTATAATCAACCTTTGTATACAAAAAGGAATTTTCCCAGACTTACTAAAGAGGGGTCTTATCTATCCTATATTTAAATCTGGCGACTCTGATCGTGTCACCAACTATAGACCCATATTTATCTTGCCTTCTCTGTCTAAGGTGTTGGAAAAAATTATGAACAATCGTCTAACCAGATATCTTGAAACTCACTATATCCTATCTAACAAACAATATGGATTTAGAAAAAATATATCTACAAATGACGCAGTTCATGATCTCACTGACCATGTGGTAAGGGCATTGGATGGCGGCAAATGATGCTTGGCAATATTTCTGGATTTGGCTAAGGCTTTTGACATGGTCTCTATCCCCAGGTTGATCCTTAAGCTGGAGGCGATCGGACACACCGATAAACAGCTACAGCTGTTTCGCAGTTACCTGACCAGCCGTACTCAATGTGTCAAAATTGGTAGTCACGTCAGCAGTCATCTACTTGTAGAGTTTGGTGTACCTCACGGTAGCATACTTGATCCTACACTCTTTTTAGTCTACATAAACGGGCTTTACAACCTGGACCTAGTGGACGGTAAATTATTGGCCTTCGCAGATGACACAGTGCTTGTTTTTACATCATATTCATGGGAACGAGTGTTTGACGCTGCACAGGCGGGATTTCATAGAGTGACTAAATGGTTATCTGACAATACACTGTCTCTCAATGTCGACAAAACCAAATACCTGTTGTTCAATATCAAAACCCGGAAACAGTTTAATGATAGTAATTTTAAAATCACAGTCCATAATCACGCAGCAAATACGCAACTCACGTGCAACTGTCCCACACTACAAAGAGTGGATATTATCGAATATTTGGGCATTATTTCGGATGCGGGCTTAAGTTTTGCTCCATATATTGAATTTTTATCTGGGAGAATAAGGCGCAAGCACGCACGCACGCTTATTCCTTTACTAATTATTGTGATCATAATTAGTAAAGGAATAAGTGCGCGTCCTTTACTAATAATTGTGTATTATTGCATTTTCAAAATTAACTTGATCATTATTTTTGATTTAGTTTGATTACAATTATTGCATTATTTTTAATTAGTGTCGTTGCATATTGTTCAGCTACGATGTCAGATTTTTTTTTTATACTCTGTCCTAAAATGGTTGCGCTGTATTACCTAACTGTGTCATATAAATAGTTGCTGATACTTATAGTACAAGTTTTCCTTTTTAAGTATCAGCAGTGCATTATTTGTAATTATATGTGATACGAAAACTGTGAATTGTTAGTGTAAATTTGTATTGTGACCAATAAATACATTATTATATTATTATTATTATTCTCTTTATTACATTTATATATACATATTTGATACATTTTTAAATACATAAAAAATTAACATAATATATATTTACAAATATAAAAAATTGTAGACCACCGACTTCGGGTACAGGGACCAAGAAACCGGTGGTTAGGGCTCCAAAGAAAGGAACCTCCTGACAATACGAGCCGTGTCAAGAAGGACTGCCTTCTGCATCAGACCCTTGATCCAACCATCTAACGTGAGCCTCTTGAGGTGTTGGTCGAGGCTCTTGGCTATCAATCCGTGAACAGACACAACTATCGGAACAATGATCGCCGAATCTACATCCCACATATCGACAATCTCGTGAGATAAATCCAAATATTTCAATTGTTTTTCTTTTTCAACTTTCACGAGATTCTCGTCATGAGGAACGGCGATGTCGACAATCATTGCGCGGCGCTCTAATCGATCTATTACCACAATATCAGGCTTATTGGCAACAATAGTCCTGTCCGTGATAAGAGATCGATCCCAATACAACGTAGCACGACCATTTTCGAGAACTGGGTCGGGCACATACCTGTAGTATGGCACCTCTGAATTCACAAGTTTGTATTTGAGGGCAAGCTGTTGATGTACTATCCTGGCTACTTGGTTGTGTCTGTGCAAATATTCGCCGTTAGCAAGACGAGAACAACCAGAAATTATATGCCTAATAGATTCTCCGGGACGGTGACATGCCCGACATATATCAACCGTACCATCCTTTAGGATATACTTCCGATAGTTATTCGTCATGATAACTTCGTCCATAATCGCACAAACAAAACCTTCGGTTTCTCCGAAGAGATCACTATACCGTAGCCAGGAGGTCGACGCTTTGAAGTCTATATCGGACCCATTAAGAGCCCGATAAAACCGCCCATGGAGTTCTTTGCCCTTCCATACCTCCCTGCGATCATTAGTACTAAGTACTACAGGTTTGCGCCAATTCTCTTTAGCCAGAGCGAGCGGAGTGAACCCAGTATCCACTGTTTATTATTATTATTATTATTATTATATTGCAACCCTCGTAAAACAGATATAACAAGGTATACAGAATCTCCAACCAAAGTACTAAGTACTGTACTCTACTACCGACCGAGCACTCAGTACTTCTAACATAGAATCAAACATACAGTGCCTAACTAAAGCCCTAGTGAGTATTTAAAAATTAGCGTGACCCTAAGAACTCCGATAACCAGGGGAAAAGTTCATGGTGGAGGCCAGAACTTGAAAGACTACGTAAAGGACATAAGACACTCTTCAACCAAGCTAAAGATTCCAGGACCGCAGAGGACTGGGATAATTTATAAATCAGCACAAAAAAAAAACTACAAGATCAAGAACTACAATTGGTGTAGAACATTAGTTGGTAACAAATGGGTTCTCAAAGATTGCCCTAAAACTAAGACCAATCAGACTGTGGAAGATAAAAACAGAAACAACACACTTAAAAGTTCTGCAGGGGATCCTAAAGGAAATTTCACTCCTTGAGATACCCGTGGACAGAACTTCAAGTCAACATGTCTTCGATCAAAGCTATTATATCCGCAGAAACAAAAGATATTTCTGACGTCAGCAAAGGTAGGATATAAATATAGATAGCTCCAAGACACAAAAGATTACCGGGCTAGCATCTTCTCGAACGACGTAAATATCAAGATATTAACTACTCTAGACAAGCTAAACACAATCTTCCAAGCAGAATGTGTTGGCATAATCAAAGCAGCACTTGCAACCAGAGATGTGAGAAACTCAAACATCAAAATTGACTTTGACAGTGCATCTAAGCTTCAAGCTTTGCGAAACTACAGGATGCTCTGCCCTCATCATCAATTGCAACCACAAACAAAATTACTCTGCAATGTATATATAAAAGGGTATAGTAACTCAAAGGCTTACAACGCTGCAGATGAATTAGCAAAAAGTTTGTGTTCCACTGTCTTTTTTTAAATCTGAAACCCCGTCGGGCCTTCACCCCACCGGGGTTTGCGATGGGGCGGTGTGTCAGAATCAAACCGACTAAATACACACAGTGTAGCACTCTACGCTTGCGACGGGAGGGATCTGGGAACCGCTTTATTATGACATCCAGACCCCTCCCAAGGCCTGCCCGCACTGAAGCGGGCACCGTCTGATGGTAAACTCTCAATTTAGGCGAAGTACGGCACATGCGTAGCGTCGCCTCCTCGCGGCTGGTCCCACAAACTTTGCCCTTGCTCAAGCCCAAACAAAAACATGGCTGCGCGCCAATACCGAAGAACACTACATAATGGAAAAACAATGAAGGATGCAGGCAAACAAAAAGTGCAGTTCTGGTAGCATCAAAAAGACTAGCCCGCAGTCTAATTAGACTAAAAAAGGATGATCTCAGGAAGGTTACAGGTATCCTGACTGGGCATAGTCCCCTAGATAAGTTTTTTTTATATTTAAGCTGCCAAAATGACTCTGCCCTGCCTGATGGAAAGCATGAGCAGAATCCAAGAGTGGTGGTCACCATCCTCAATGCGAAAAAGAACAATGCAGCATGGTGACCCACACTATGGCGGCCTGGTGAGATGCTTTTTCACGCCCCGCTTGAAGGACCCGGGATCATAATGGAAAGGAAACACGTGCGCTGGTAGTGAATACCAGGTTTTGACCGGTCGGCACAGGAAGGAAGTACGAGAACGTATGTCTTCCACTTTAAAGCGGTGACTTCCAAGGCCGGCACGTGTTGTTCTGTAGAGGAAGGGAGAAGGAGGGATCAGTTGGAAGAGCTCTTCAGAACACTCACCATCGTAAAGGCGATAGAGGACTGCCAAGGAGGCGACATCTCTACGCAACTGCAGAAGCTCAAGGATCTCGGTGGCTTCGGGATTATCGATAATACGGATTGCTCGCCGCTGCAACAGCTTAAGAGCGTAAAACAGGTACTGCGTGGCACCATCGTAAAGGTGAAAACAGTACTCCATGCACGAGCGAACCTGGGTCTTGTAAAGAAGACACAGATGGAGATGAGATGATGACGGCGACCCATGTCCTGCGGCGTTCCGCAGGGGTCTGTCCTAGGACCACTCCTGTGGAACGTGGGGTACGACTGGGTCCTTCGCGAGCGTCTCCCCTCCGGGCTGGACGTAATTTGTTACGCCGATGACACATTGGTTACAGCCCGGGAGCCCGGGGAACAAAACTTCCAGGAGGCGGCATGCCTGGCCCTGGACAAGACGGAAGCCCTGCTCTTTCACAGGCCCCGTCGTGGGCCGCCAACTCGGTCCTCGTACCGGTTTGGGCCCAGATGACATATCTGGGCCTGATCCTCGACGGTAAGTGGCTCTTTGACGAGCACTTCCGGCAGCTTGCTCCCAAGCTGGTCGACACTGCCTCCACCCTAGGGCGACTTTTGCCCAATCTGGGTGGAGCCAGTGTTGCAACGAGAAGCCTCTTTACGGGGGTCGTCCGGTCGATGGCGCTGTACGGCGCACCGTTGTGGTTGTCGGCTCTGACCGCCCAGAATAAGGCGCGCCTCTGGCAGCCTCAGAGAGTATTGGCGGTCAGAGCCATACGCGGATACCGCACCGTGTCGACGGAGGCGGCATGCGCCTTTGCCGGAACACCCCGTGGGATTTGAGGGAGAAGCGCTCGCTAAAGTTTATAGACGGTGGCTCAATTCTGGGCGGAGAGTGGCATGCACCCTCCGCCCGAAGAGGTACGCGAGTGGCGTGAAGCCGCCCATCGAGCCACGATGGCTCATTGGTCTTCGCGGCTGGAGGCTTCACGTGCTGGCTTCGCCACCGTGGAGGCGCTACAGCCGGTCATCCTCGAGTGGGCAGGGCGGCAGCACGGGACCCTTTCCTTCCGACTGACGCAGGTGCTTTCCAGGCACGGTTGCTTCGGGAAGTACCTGCACACGGTCGCACGGAGGGAATTGAGTCCCGCCTGCCACCACTGCGACTGCAGTGAGGACTCGGCTCAGCACACGCTGGCGGTGTGTCCCGCTTGGGCGCCGCAGCGTCGGGCCCTTACTGCAGTCATCGGAGGAGATCTCTGGCTGCCGGCCGTCGTACGCTGCATGGTCGGTGGCGNCAGCCGGTCATCCTCGAGTGGGCAGGGCGGCAGCACGGGACCCTTTCCTTCCGACTGACGCAGGTGCTTTCCAGGCACGGTTGCTTCGGGAAGTACCTGCACACGGTCGCACGGAGGGAATTGAGTCCCGCCTGCCACCACTGCGACTGCAGTGAGGACTCGGCTCAGCACACGCTGGCGGTGTGTCCCGCTTGGGCGCCGCAGCGTCGGGCCCTTACTGCAGTCATCGGAGGAGATCTCTGGCTGCCGGCCGTCGTACGCTGCATGGTCGGTGGCGAGAGCAGTTTTACCGCTGTCGCGACCTTCTGCGAGAAAGTCATCTCGCGGAAGGAGGCGGTGGAGAAGGCCCGGGAGGACGACCTCCAGTCGGACCCGATCCGTCGCCAGCGAACAGGGCGGCGGAGGCGCGCCTATCAGCGCCTCATGCCGCCCTGAGTGTGGCTGCGGATGGGCAGGACGGGTTTTCCCTTACATCCGCTTCACAGGCCAACCGCGTGTGCCGTGACACGCGTAACGACGGGGTGACGTCGCCTAATTTGAGAGTTTAACGTCAGGAGACGGTGCCCCTTCAGTGCGGCGCTGGGAGGGGTCCGGATGGCGTAAGAAAGCTGTTTTCGGATCCTGCCGTCTCAGGCGCAGAGTGGCACACCGTGTGGTTTTAGTCGAGTCGATTCCGACACACCGCCCCACCGCAAAACCCCGGTGGGGCAAAGGCCCGAGGGGGTTTCCACATGTAAAAAAAAAGTATAATGTGTTGCTGTGCAACCATCTTGAACTCACTTATCCTTCACTTAAATTTCATTTGTAGGTGTAAAAAAATCGTTTGTTTGTTTTATTGGGCCATTGCCGCACTTAGTCTCCGGATTGGGCCTAAGTACACACTAACACTAAGTATTACTATATTAATATTGCTATAGCTACAGAAAAATTGGGTTTACCTAAAGTTTTTTTATGTCTGTTTTACGACCTCGTGTGTAATCAAAATATTGTGAAGACATGCTATCTACCTAATAAATAATGTTCCTATCCACGAGTTTGAGCCCGCATTACATAATGAAATTGAATGTTTCTTGTGCTCACTACTATGCTAATATTTTTTTGTAAAATTTGAGAAAGAAAGGTTTGCAGCAATAAAAGTTCAACGTTAAATTTCCAAGTCTCGACCCTGTAGGTCATTAAGTGTAGGATGTGATGGTTGTCTTGTTCGAATTCATAATAAATAATTTCTACAGAAAACCGGAGTAACCGATATGGCTGACTGTGGAGTGGGCCCGTCACATCTCCAAATGGGCTGATGTTTGCTGGAACCGACAAGTGTTAAAGTGCTTTGTGGCGCGATGGACCGACACAATTTGAAGAAAATGGCTGATCAGGGGTTAAATGCGAACAATGTTTGACACAATCAAATGTTCTATAATGTTTATTTTGTTTTGACGCGCACCGTCTGATGTTGAATAACGTTCAATTTAGGCGACGAACGGCACACGAGTAACGTCGCCTCCTCGGCTGGTCTCTGAAGCAGATGTAGGGAAAACCCGACCATCCTCGGGCACACTAAGAACGGCATGAGGCGCTGATGGTCGCGCCTCCACCACCCGGATCGGCGGCGGCGGCGGATCGGGTCCGAGTGGAGGTCGTCCTCCCGGGCCTTCTCCGCCGCCTCCTTCTGCGAGATTACGTCTTCGCAGAAGATTGCGACCGCGGTAAAACTGCCTTCATACGCTCCATGGCCGGTAGCGAGAGATTTCCTCCGATGACTGCAGTGAGGGTCCGATGCTGCGGCGCCCAGGCGGGGCACGTCGCCATCGTATGCTGGGCCGTGGCCTCACTGCAGTGGTAGCAGGCGGCACTCAGTTCCCTCCTGGCGCTCGAGTGCAGGTACTTCCCGAAGCAACCGTGCCCAGAAAGCACCCACATCAGTCGAATGGAAGGGGTCCCGCGCTGCCGCCCTACCCACTCGAGGATGACCGGCTGGAGAAATATACTGATAATTAGTTCAACCTTTGAATGCAGTTTACCCTCAGCGTAGCAGAGGCGAGTTATCTTGATACGTTGCGTGGAAAATTTTGAATCAGAGGCAATTAACAGATGCGAAGTGGACACATATTATATAAAAAAGATGTAAGAAAAAGAAAGAAACCAAAATTTTATTGTGATGAAGTCAAAACGGGGCACACTCAGTTAGAAGGGAGATAATCTTTTATCGTAGGCAATTACTAGGCAACTATTGATTGTCTTAAAGTGCACTAAAAAAACCGGCAACTTATTTATAATACAGTAAACACAAAGATCTATTTCTGTGTTCTGAACTATAAAAACTTTAGTATTTACCATTTTGTTTCATATATATCTAACATTCAGGACCACTACAACTTACAACATATATTAGTGAATATTAATTTAATGCAGGAGCTCCGGTTCCGGTCGCGAAAATGTAAACACGTATAAAAGTGACTCTTTTACCATGTTTTAGTTTACCGTGGGAGAGCCACGCTTCGGTATGCATGGGCCGTCTCGACCGGAGTGATACCACAGCCTCACAGAAAAACACACCTGTGAAACAGCGCCTGCGCTGTGTTTCACCGAGTGAGTAAGGATACCGGAGGCCCACAGTCCAACCCTTCCCCTCATCCCCCTCCCCATCCCCCAAGGCCGGCAACGCACTTGTGAAACCTCTAGTATTACGGGTGTCCATGGGCAGCGTAATCGCTTACCATCAGGCGATACGTCTGCTCGTTTGCCCCATATTCCATAGAGAAAAGAAACTGCAGTCTGTTTTGAATTTCTAGTACATTAGGTGACAGATTAAACATAATATACGTTGAAGTGTGCGAGGAAACCAACTAAAACAGTGTTAAACAAAAATTCAAAGTGAAACAACCATACCTAAGAGTGATTAATAACATACAAAGTGATTAACTTCAACATTAAACCGAATCCATGATTTTAAAATAAAAAATAGTACCAACCAAACCAATCAAACTGTCAAAGATATTAGGCATCAACACTGTCACTCATAGGCCACTGTGGAAAGTGTTGCCACTAAAACAACAAATATTCTACCAATAAAAAAAGTGTAACCACCCTACAATACTAAATTACCCAAAACCACAAATGGAAAAACAAATGGAATTTTTTTTTCTAAATTAAGTGAAAAATTTAATGAACAAACAGCTATATTAACAACATAAATAACCAAAGATGTTATAGAATAAAATGTAATTTGTACACGGTGATTCAATTGATGTATTATGTAAACTATATATTTATGTAAACTGTTATATCTGTTGTACAATAAAGTGTATTCTATTCTATTCTATTCTATTCTATTCTATTCTATTCTAGAATAACAACCTTAAAATAAAGGTCACAAATTTGGAACAAAAATTTTCATTCTTAGAAAAAGAAAAACACTTAAATAATTTGATTGTTATTGTTATGAAAGAAAAGAGAAAAACCGAAATGGAGTTAGTTGAATATGTAAAAGAAATTATTCAGTAATCGGGAACGCCTTTAGTCAATCAAGAAATAAGCTACATCAAAAGGATCTGAGCTCAATCAAACAAAAACCGTCCAAACCGGTGACAGAATGGTACCCAAGGGGTAAAGCAGGAAGATGGGAGGGTGACCTTAAAATAACATTAGGACCACTATGGATAAGAGTAGCGGCAGATAAAAAACAATGGAGAGCGATGAAGGAGGCCTTTGCCATAACATAGTGAGTCTTAAAAAAGTTAACATTCGTTTAAAATCATTTTCATATAGTTTTTTTTTTCAATACTTTAATTTCATTAAAGACTGGGTATTGTAAAAATCAAAACTTTCGGAAATAAAGGCTTTATTATTATTAAATACAAAGTTTGATTCCTTATGGAAACTGCATGAACTAGACGACAGTGAATTAACTACACACTACACTACACTACAACTATTTATATACACTACAACTATATATATAATAATAACACCGATTTAGAAGAAACTTTTGTATGTTTAAAGTGCACAAAGCTCACAGAAAACTAAATGTGAATAGTTTATTAGGGTTGGTCATTTTTTTCTTTTTCTTTGCTTTCCGTAACCAATTATTCATAAATGCCACACAAGGATTTAGATAGTTCTGGAATTTATTCACTTATGTTTTTATTTTCTAATATATTTTTACATAAAAACTTATTCATGGCATATTATTACTTTGACACATTCATACATACCACATATAGTAAGTTTCTTTATCTATGTGTTTATTATTTTAAATAAAGTTCTATATTATTTAAATTCTACAAAGGTTAGATAACAAAACAACAATTTATAGCAACGCCGCGCCGATGATTTGGTGCTTCTAATCCCGGCAACAAAAAGCAACGTGGAAACTTTTGGCAGTTTTTATGTCTATGTCTCATGGCAACACAACCAAAAACAAACCCTCCGTTTACTTCTTCTCCCGAGTTCCGGACTAGTAGTTATCTGTGCTCCGCCGCATGGAAAACTGTGGTGTGAAACGTCGTATCTTTTATGTAGTCAGTCAGTCTTCAAAATAGATCGATACTATTTTCGAGTGAATATCTTATTAACGATCTCCTGAAAGTTCCTTGTTTAGTATAGAAATAGTAACATGTAATTTTCAGTTTCGTTTTTTTAGAAATACTATTAAGATTTAATACATCCTCGTGGTAAATTTCAAGCTCTGAAATATTGTGAAAGTAAGCGTAGAATGTTATAACATTAAAATGAAGTGCCATTACGAAGTGTTAAGCTTAAAAAGGGAAGCCACAACTTCTGAAATTAAAAAGGCCTACCGGCGCCTAGCGTTGCAATGGCATCCTGACAAAAACTTGGAGAATTCGCAGGAGGCGAAGGAACAGTTTCAGCTAGTTCAGAATGCATATGAAGTGCTGTCTGACCCTCAAGAACGATCCTGGTAATTATAACTTAGAATGTTAACAAATTTAAATACGCTATACAATGTTTTATTAAAATTTTTCATGATTGTCATTGAATTCGTATTTATCCATATTACAGGTATGACAACCACAGAGAGCAGCTATTACGTGGTGCAGGCAGTTCTTATGATGATGATAGCCTTGATGTGTACCCATACTTTTCTCCATCCTGTTACAAAGGCTTTAGTGATGATGCTCAGGGATTTTATAGTGTTTATGCTGAGGTAATACACTAGAAAATGTATTTGTAAAACATATTTTGTTTAAAATTGTCCTTTTAGTGTTTACTAAAAAACCACATGCATAATATTATTGTTAAAACATGTTCCACTCACATAAACTCCTAGATTCCTCTTTTGTGGTTAAATCATTTGAAATTCAAGCAGTTTGCGCTGTGCCCAGACTCTTAATTTGAAGTGATCTGGCTATAATAGTCAGTGTTATATCCTAACCCACATGATTCAATAAACATGTGCTTGTGGCGGGATTTTCAACATTTACAGTATCTTGTGGAAAATTCTAAGGTTTACAAAGAGAAGGGTGGTAAAAGTTTAAAATAAGCAATTACCTGAAACTGTTTGAACTTTTACTGTTAATAGTTAACTATACCAACTCCTAGATCCCTCTATTGCTGTTAAATCATTTGAAATTCGAGCAGTTTGCGTTGTTCCCAGACTCTTAATTTCCAGTGATCTGTGTTGAGTGTCAGTGTTAAATCCTAACCCACATGATTCAATAAACATGTGCTTGTGACGGGCAAATTCGAGCAGTTTGCGTTGTTCACAGACTCTTAATTTCAAGTGATCTGTGTTGAGATGTCAGTGTTATATCCTAACCCACATGATTCAATAAACATGTGCTTGTGACGGGCAAATTCGAGCAGTTTGCGTTGTTCCCAGACTCTTAATTTCAAGTGATCTGTGTTGAGATGTCAGTGTTATATCCTAACCCACATGATTCAATAAACATGTGCTTGTGACGGGCAAATTCGAGCAGTTTGCGTTGTTCCCAGACTCTTAATTTCAAGTGATCTGTGTTGAGATGTCAGTGTTATATCCTAACCCACATGATTCAATAAACATGTGCTTGTGACGGGCAAATTCGAGCAGTTTGCGTTGTTCCCAGACTCTTAATTTCAAGTGATCTGTGTTGAGATGTCAGTGTTATATCCTAACCCACATGATTCAATAAACATGTGCTTGTGACGGGCAAATTCGAGCAGTTTGCGTTGTTCCCAGACTCTTAATTTCAAGTGATCTGTGTTGAGATGTCAGTGTTATATCCTAACCCACATGATTCAATAAACATGTGCTTGTGACGGGCAAATTCGAGCAGTTTGCGTTGTTCCCAGACTCTTAATTTCAAGTGATCTGTGTTGAGATGTCAGTGTTATATCCTAACCCACATGATTCAATAAACATGTGCTTGTGATGGGATTTTCAACATTTACCGTGTCCTGTGTCAAATTCTAAGGTTTACAAAGAGAAAGTGGTAAAAGTTTAAAATAGGCATTAACTGAAAACTGTTTGAACTTTTACTGTTAATAGTTAACTATACCAACTCCTAGATCCCTCTATTGCTGTTAAATCATAGTGGTCTGGCTATAATAGTCAGTGTTATATCCTAACCTACATGATTCAATAAACGTGTGCTTGTGACGTGATATTCAACATTCACTGTGTCCTGCGGCAAAGTCTAAGATTTACAAAGAGAATGTTGGTAAAAGTTTGAAATATTTATTTTTATTTATTTATTTATCTTTATTGTACACACTTAACACATGGAAAAAAAATTAAAAAAAAAAAAAAGAATTACAACATACAAATGTGACAATTGGCGGTCTTATCGCTCATGGCGATCTCTTACAGACAACCTTTATACGGATAATTTAGTGACATTAATAAATAATTAGAAATAAGCAATTACCTGAAAACGGTTTGAACTTTTACAGTTAATAGTTGGTAAATCATAGGATTTTCTGCAGTTTAAGCTTTTACAGTCACATACACTTAATTAATAGCAAATCTGAAAATAATTATATTTTTGCAGGTGTTTTCGAAATTAGCATCTGAAGAAATTGAATACTTAGACAATCCAGAAGATGTTGATAAAATACCAAAATTTGGTAATTCTACCACTGCATATGAACAAGTTCATGAATTTTATGCTTATTGGATGGCATTCTCTACAAATAAGAGTAAGTTATTTTTTCTTTAATTCTTTATATAGCCATGTGCACTGCACATGTACGATGGCTTTCTGATCCCAAACTTAAAGCATGTGCTTTACTCATATAGTACGGGCTTTAGTTCGGGATCAGAACCAGACTTCTTAGCATACTTGTATATTTATAAATACACATAAATGTTATAGAAGATATATAATATAAATATAATTATCAATCAATTTTGGGAGTAAGTTCCGAATTATATGTATATTATTTATAAATATGAACCATAACAACACATAAATTGTGGACAATCATACCATTGATGATGCTATTGGCATCTATTGCGCTGAGTGTTGTTAGTCCAAACTCCACATTGGCCAAAACTTTGTGTGATCCACAAACTGTGGCTGTAGGCGTTCTTTGTGTCCGTTTCAAATATGTTTGTAAAGTGACACAAGAAGTTTGCTTTCGAAAATATAAAAGTTATATCCATTTATTACATTCATCATAAATGTTATAAGTACATAGTTTTGACTTTTATTATTCTATATATTTTAGGTTATGTGTGGCTAGATCAATATGAAATATCACAGAGTGACAATAGGCGAATTATTAAGTTAATGGAGAAGGAAAATAATAAAATCAGGCAGAAAGCTCGAAAAGAACGAAACGAAGAGATAAGAAGACTCGTTAGCTTTGTGCGCAGGAAGGATAAGAGAGTTATAGAACACATTAAGTTACTGAAGGAGAAAGCTGAGGAGAATAAGAGAAAGGTAAATCAAAAACATCCGTGACATTTGGTGTACGTTTGCATTTCATGACAAGTGTTGTCCAGAATATAATCCACTTTCCATTCTATCCATAATTGCAGTTTCTGTTTCTCTGTATTAAGAATTATGTTTTCAGGATAACTATATCAATTTAATTTTTAAATTCTTATATTTTCAAATAACACTGAAATGTTTACGTCCTAAATAATTTGTAAAAGTGGTTTTCAGGAATTAAACAGGTTCCATATAGGTTTTACATTTTTAAATAATATTTGGCTGCCAAATTGAATATATTCATAAAAGCATGGTATTATTATCTAACTGTATTGTGTTTCGAGGGCCTGCTTTGAATATAAGTGCTTACAGCGATGCGTATACATGCTATAGGGCTGTCCGCCAAAGTTGAATTTAATCTACCTAGTCTATACAATCACAAAACATGTTTTTCTAGTTTCTTGGTTGTGAATCTTAAATTATTAATTTAAGATTTCTTTAAGAATCTTAAATTATCAATTTTTCAAATTAATAATTTAAGATTCACAAATCCATTATTGAATTATTAATTTTTCAAATTAATAATTAATGGATAGAAAAGGAAGTGTTCTACTTCATTCCTTATTTTATTTAAAAAAAAATGTTATGTTTTTTTTGTACATTTAAAATTAAGTAGCAAATTTTTAACGCTGACAAATGTTTGTGCCTCAACTGTAACATATGAAAAGCTTTATTGTTAGATTTAATATTACATGCCGGTAATTAAAAAATATTATCTTTAGATGGGTTTTTAAATAATTGAAGTAAGCAGAAAACAAACCAAAATTGCTAAATAGTCTATAATGGCTCTTTAAAGCCTTTTTAAGTTAGTTCTTATACTTATTTCAATCATTACAGTATCACTTTACTCATTCTTGTTAATTCACATATTATCTTCCATAACAATATTGTATTCTAATTATCAAATAGCCTATTTATTTTTCAATATATGTATTTTTACCTACTCCTAAACTGTCCAAACTATAAAGGTCAAGATCTTCTAACCTTTAAATGTGGGTCACTCCTGAATCTATTTTTAGTTTCTTATAAAGGTGAACATGGGTGAAATTTATTTAATTTAGGTTAGCAGATTATTTTTACTCTATAATCATACTTAATGGTTTTAATCACAGGCAGAACAAATGAGAAGAGATAGAATTAAACAGAGGCAAAAAGAGATAGAGGAAGCCAAGAAAAAAGAAGGAGAAAGCTCATTATTACAAAGTGAGGATTATCAAAGAAAATTGAATCAGATTGAGTCACTTCTGGCCGAAGAGTTTGGATTGTCTTCTGATGATGATACCATAAGTGAAGGTGGTATGGAAAGCAGCAATGAAGAAAGTTCAAAGACTGAAGAGGTAAGTTGTCTTATAGTTACCTGTAGTTCTAAATTTAACCTGCAGTTTCGCTGGTAAATAATATTTTTCCTTGAATTGTGGTAATTAGTGGTTTAACATTTATTTTTTATTTTAATTTTTATCTAACAAATGTATGGGAATGACGTCTATCTATGTCCATTAGCTAATAATACGAGACGATAGAGGCGTTAGCGATTATAGAGATAGATTCGATGCAAAACTATTGCATTGCGGCTAATGGGGCATAGAGTAAGCAACTTATACCATGTACTGCTGATGAGTAAATGTAGAAAAACCAATGAAACGATTCAATACCACTAGTTCACAGAATACTAATGTTGAGTAGTTATTTCACTGGAACCCAAACCCATGCAAGTCTTGTGGTTTCTCCTTCTAAATATATCATTAAAAAAACATTTCACTTTTCACATAACAATACGAAAAGAATTAACCTAACTTTAATTATAAAAGGATTCAGTTGATTTTAATATAGTCATTCTCTTAAGAATTAGCTATATAAAGTTGGCATAGTCGAATATCGCGGTAATTAGTAGCCTATGCCCTTCTTCGAGAATTAAAGTAAATCCATGCCAAATTTGTTGAAATTAGTGGTACAGTTCAGCCGTAATAGCATAATGAACGACCAAACAGTTACTTATCTTTATATAATAATAAACCCGCGGATATAATCACATTTAATAAATAGTATCCTACGTTACTACTAATACCTCCAAGAATGTGTACAAAATTATTATCTTTATAATATTAGTGTGATGAAATGAAGTAGTCGCTTCCGCTGTCTATTTTGCTTTGCGCTTTGATCTTTTAAACCACTCAAAGGATTTTAATGCAGTTTTCAGCAATAGATAGTAATTAAAAAAAGAGTTTTAATGAGTATAACATGCATATTATTGTAGAGGAAGTTCGATAATTTCAAAGACTTCCTTGTGGATGTAACTGGGCCGCTAGTGAATTTGTAATATTGGTGTGTTTGGGAATAAATTATTTATTTGATAATATATTGTTATTCTTAAATATTACAGGCAAGTGGAGCATCAAAAGTTACTGCAAAATCATCCACAAAACCAACCACAAAACCAACCACAAAACCAGCCACAACATCATCCACAAAATCAAAACCAGCAAAGAATATGAAACCTTACTGTTCAGCTTGTGACAAAGTGTTCAAAAATATTAACTCATTTGAAAACCATGAAAATAGTAAAAAACATAAAGATAATATCGCCAAAATGACATTTGATATTGACATTGATGTTACTGAAGATGAGGATGAAGCGCATGTAGATGATGTTGGACAAGAGGAGGAAGGCAAGAATGTGAAGTTGAATGGAGAGACTGAAGAAGAAGGTGGTTTAGGCAACTCGACATCAGATAATGATGTAAGAGAGACGTTAAGTGATAATGACGATACAGAACATTCCGAAATTCAGGTATGTATATTAAACTTTTATCAAATTCTATGCATATAGAAGTTACTTAGTAATTTTTTTTATTATGATGAACTTTACATAGTAAAGGTGTGATAAGGTTACGAAAAATGCTTGATAACTTATCTTCTAGTAATTTAAATGAATGCAATTATATTTTTGTCACCCCAGTTTAGATTTATTGCTTAACAGCAATATTATATTTAATATGACTAATTATGATAAAAATGGTGCAAGGAAGGTTAGAACCATTTCCACTAACCTTATAGGCAGTGAAAATAATTTTTGGAAATTACCACCCAGATTTCTTTTTTATGTCTCAAAGAAAGATCAATCTAAATTTGAAAAATTGCTAACTATTCTCCGGTAAATGAATAGAGATACGGTTTGAAGAATAATCCGTTAAATATTATTATTGAAAAGTATAAAACATACTTTATATAAAATTGTACAATGTTTCAGGCGTTACCTAAAAGTCAAAAGAAGAAAAAGAACAAGAAGAAAGCATTTATACCATTGACAGAGAGTGAAGGCAATGACAGTCATGATGAGATGAGTTTCAACGAAATAGAAGGACCAGCACGCAGTAGGAAGGCAAGAAAATATAACATGCTGAAAAGCCAGGTTCATGCAAAGAAAGAAGCTAACTTGAAAGGATCTCAATCCCAAACTTCAACAGAAAATTTATATGAAGTGTCAAGCACTACACCCACTGATGATGCGTTAGGTGAGGGAGCATTACCACGGGATAGGCCAGCATTACCTAAAACTCAAAGGAATTTAAAACCAAAGAAAACAGTAGAAAGGAAACCTAAAGCTAAGACAAGTGAAACGGAAGATTCTAGTACTGCATTGAATTTTAGATGTTCTGTTTGCCAAACAGAACATGCATCTAAGAATAAACTATTTGAACACTTAAAAACAGCAGGCCACTTTGTACCTTTGCCACAGACTAGCTTCTTACAGACTGGGAAAGGCAAGAAATGGGCTAATAGGTAAATATTTACAATTTTAGATAGGATAGAAGTATAACTTAATCATTGAGAATCAATTGGATTTTCTTTAAATCTCTTACAAGTTGTAAAAGTGACTTTATCAATCTATCTATTAAAACTATGATCACTGTCATTAAAATTATGTCCAAAATATAATTTTTGTTTTATTGTAAAGGCACCGATCCCTTGTCCAAAATATTTTAATTGTTCTATTATAATAATAATATATCTAGATAAATAACATCCTTATTAGATGCAAAATGACTTCTCCTTACTCGCTGCTTTTAGCATGTTATTGATTTTGAGGCAGTACAAAGTTCGTTGGCTCTGCTAGTTTTATTTTAAAATCCTAGATCAAAAGCAGACAGACTTGGGTATAATAAAGCTCAAAATCTAATGACTTGTTTCTTTGTCTAAAGTTGAATAGTATAGATCTAAATTATTAAGATCTTATGTTTTCCTATTTTGAACCTTTAAAGCAATGAAACAGTTTTTTTAGTCTTTTATAAAATGTAACTGATTGACTACGTTTTTTTGAACCAGTCAACTGTACCACTGACTAATAGAATACAAATAAACTGGATGTATCTAAGGAGGGCCCTAGAAAGGAGGTTCTAACTTACTGCAACAAGACGGGGTAGTATACGGTTAATTGGTTGGTGTAGAACCAACTTTATACTTCAATTCTGCTGCTGGCTATAAATACTTAATTAGTTATATTATTCTATTATGGAAGCTTTTCAAATAAAAAAATATATCATTTAGACTTTAATTAAATAAATGAACACAGTGTTGTGTTTACCTAAAACTATAAATACATCATGAAGAATGTTAGATATTGAATAGGTTAGATGACACCTTAGACAAATTAGTTACTTTTTATATAATGTCAAAACAATATTTTTGTCTAAAAAATTTACTAAATAAATGCAAACTTGTGATGTCAGGCTACTCAATTGAGCAATATATTACTATGTTTATTTCATTGAAATTCGTAATGGAAAATAAAAGCTGTAAATATTATATTTACTGAGATGTTTTGTAATATCAGAGACATCCATATTTATTAACCATACAGTCATCTACTCTATTCCAATGTGACCATAAATCAATCATAAAAACAGTTCCTTATTTAAATACTGTATAACACAATGTTCTCAACATTGAAAGTAAAGCAATTATTATGACTAAAGCATTTCATAAATTACATTATTATAAACTATAAGAAACAGATCCAACAAACATTTACAATATATATTAGTATCATTCAAACTCTGGAATGTCAGCAAAACTGTATCCTGGATACTCCTTGTATGCATAATATGCTATCCTAATGTGATATGCTCCAGGTAAAAACATTATACAACCTAAAACTATCATGGGCCACAGACGGTCGGAATACTTAGTGTCTATATGTCCAGTCACAATTAAACTACCTACAATAAGTAACGAGGTACCGACAACAAATAAAAACGCAGCTAAAGAGATCGCCTTCCAAGGTATCCGGGGCGGTGGAGCTTCGAATTGTGCATCCGAAAATCCGCTGTCATCATTCGATACTAGACGATAGCCATCGTGTTGTCTTCCAAAGCGAAACCTAGACATTTTGAAGTTCTTTATTTGTTCTGCAAGTAAATAAAGTATAATTAAATTAAAGGCAAAATCAAATCTAAAATAGGAAAGAGAATCCTGTAAACAATGTTCAATACATTGAAAATACGCACTTGGTGACACTTGCTTGGCGTGTGGTTAAGGTGGAGTTAATAGAAACGTTTCTTAAATAAATGATGCTTTAAAAATATTACTTATTTAACTATGAAAGTTAACAAAACAACGATCAATCATTAAGTATACAACAAAATGTTATTTTCAGATCTCAAACGTCAAATATGTCAATGCAGTGCTACCAGCCTTAAACGCATTGTACTCCCTCTCTCTTTCTTATAATTCCAATGGCGCTGATTCATGTCTTGTGTACGATTTGTGGGGTTTAAGTTGTTCTATTTATGAAAATGAAAAATTTTGTCAAAGCTATATGACGTTAAATAAATACATAAATATATTTAGTAATATTCCAAGCATCTTGCAAATAGTTGTCATCAGATTAATTTATTGAATGTCAACTAATACTAATTGTATGGATAATATTTGAAATCGGTGCTTCAATTTATCTATGAAGTGAAAGTTAGTTTCGAATTTATAAAACTAACCTTTGCTCGGGGGTTCGACGCGATCCGATCCGATAACGGTAAAAAGTAGCCAAGAATTTTTAGCCTCAATGGCATAGCAGACAAACAGACAGAGTTATTTTTGAATTTATAATAATTTCCTGTAGTGATAGGCGTAATTAATAGTTCATTTTAGTATAGAAACGATTTACTATCCAGAAAATTGCTGCACGTCGTAAGACCCAAAATTTTACTTTATTACACCTTTTTTTATGATATAGGAGGCAAACGAGCAGACGTATCGCCTGATGGTAAGCGATTACCGCCGCCCGTGAACACCCGCATCATCAGAGGCGTCACAAGTGCGTGGCCGGCCTTTTAAGAAGGAGAGCTCTTTTCTTGAAGGTTTGAAGGTTGTATTGGTCCAGGAATACCACAGGCGACAGTTCATTCCACATTTTTGTTATGCGAGGCAGAAAGTTCCTTGAAAAGGGTACAGTTGTGGACTGCCAACCATCTAAATGATGAGTGAAATTCCTCGGAGTACTCTCCATGGTAAATGCGGTAGATGATGCACAGTGAAGCCACATCCCTACACAGCGCCCATGAGTCTAGTTGAATTGAAACTTCTTGGGAATCGACGATTCGAGTCACTCTCCGTTGAATGCGGTCCAAAGGGAGGAGCTGGTATTGGGGTGCCCCCGCCCAAAGATGAGGACAATATTCCATGTGAGGCCGAACTTGCGCCTTATAAAGCAAAAAGCGGTGGGTCGGAGTGAAATACTGTCTTGATTTGTTGAGCACACCGAGCTTTTTCGAGGCTAATTTGGACTTACCTTCCAAATGGTCACGAAACTGGACTTCGCTCGATATGTCGACACCAAGTATTCCAATATTGGCTGAGGCAGATAAGGCAGTATCTTCAAAACGAGGACATACGACCCACTACAGTTTTTTAGCAGTGAGAGTGAACACCCTTTGTACACATGGATACAACAAAACTTTGACTTTGTCACAGAGAGTTTAGGTTCTGTGACCTAAACAGTGACTAAGAACAGATCAGAATATTCAGTTGTAAAACGATTTTTAACGCTTACAAATAAAGTACCCATCTCAAAAGACTATTGCTTCTAGCAAGTTGCCAAAACGCTAATGCAGATAAAGTTAGGTATGTGTGCACCTTTGTACAAGAAGTAATATAATTTATCTAAATAAATCAATTCAGGTTACTAATAAATTATATTAATTAACTTACCTTTAATTTGGTGCAAAAAAAGAGTCATTTAATTTGGTTTTTCTTGATCGTTGTAAGTATTACGACAATTTTTTCTTTTAGATAAAATTACCTTATGGTAAGGCTTTGAATTTTAATCTTGATTTTACTCATAGGATAAGCAATCTCAATTTCATGTTTTTTTCCGTTTTTAAACCTTCATCTGAAAAATAAACAAGATTCGATATGAAAACACTTCATAATTTATGTGAAAAGCACGTGAGGCATTGATAACCGGTTATAAGTACAGGCCAGTACATAGATAGAATTAAGCCGTTGAAGATTTCCTTCAAAGTTAATCCCATGGACTACCATCAGTTTTTCAGTTTTTTGGTGCCAGCCGTGTTTAGCTTTTAGAGGGGGAGACGGCCTGTTTTAACAAAAAAATGCGAATGTTAAATATTTGCGCAAAAAGAAATCTTATTAAAAAACGCCTTAGTAACCTCTCAATGTTTTAAAAGGCCTATCTAATGATACCTCACACTATAGGTTACACCCGAGAAAAAAATTACTAACCTCAAAAAATTTTTTTTAAGTAACTCTTTCATTTTCTTTTTATTTTATCACTTTGACGACGTGGTAAATACACATACCTACCCATTTTCACCTTTCTAGCACTAACGTTTTGGAAGGTAAGCTGAGGACGGATGGACGGACATGACGAAACTATAAAGGTTGACAGTCTCTCTTGGCAAAATAAATTGATGCAGTCACTTGGACGTTTCTTGTATTGTTACATCTTGAATAAGTTTCAACCTTGAAGTTGTTTCAAAATAGGTCCCTACTGTTGTTAATTTTGTTGCACTAACCTTACGGAGTGTTTAATTCGTGCAACCGCAATAAACTAGAATGTATTACGTATGCATTTTTGTTTTCCACGTTGCCTTGTAAAACCTGAATTTTAAATTATTTTCAATATGTCTTATGGCCTTCTAAAACAAATAAACTTAGTAGACAAAAGCATTTTTGGCAAATGTTTAACTGGGTTAACTTAGTACTGACTGACTTAATTTGTAAACTTAATACAGCATAAGTAAAGCCTAAACACTTTTCTTGTGTAATGTGTATAAGTTTGTTCCTGTAATTTTATATCTCAATATGTGAAATGCTGACTGCAGTATAATCACAATTGCGATTCTGATGATGTAAAAAACTTACGACTTATGTCACTAATTAAAATGACCAAGTATGAAATACGAAATGCTAAATTCCAATACATAATTACTTTTCTCTGCGTAAATAGCGATCAAAAGAAAGCAAATAGCAGAGAAAAATCAGTGAAAAAGGAAGACAAATGTATGGAATAAGATTTTTTTTAAACTATAATCTAATTACGTAGAAACTTTTAGTATCATAGACTGCCAAAACTCACCCTTATATACCTTTCACCTGCTTTCTAATGGCTTTGCCGTGGATAGGTATTAAAGTAACGCCCTACTTTCAGTCACAGTCATTAATAATAATTGTTCAATTAGTTTCTATGAGCAGTTTTTTATTCTACACCCCTTTGCTCCTATTAAGTATATAACTTTATAAATGATCTAAAACTTCCTTCCAAGTTACTGGCTAATCAAGATGTTTAAGAGATGTACCTAAACGATTTGAAAATCACCTTGCTTATGTTTAACAAAAAATATTTAAAACAAAAACATAAATCACGTCACGCAAATCAGTATCAAATAAACAAAGTGAATTTACATATCGATTTGTTCAACACACTCGATATTACAATTTGATTCTAATTTCGCTTCGGGCTAATAATAGTCTAGATAGGTACTTTTTATTACCTTTGTTTACAGAGTTGTTAAATAATTGACAATTGGTTAATCGAATGAACTTACGATGAATATGAGATTTTCTTTTAAAACTTACACTTCGACTCTCTTAACACTTTTTTTCATAGATCCATTGATAAGGAGCACATGAACATCTTATTAGTTAAGTACTTGTTGGATATGATGACTTCCTCGGTGGCGTAGTGGTAGCGTATGCAACTCCTGTGGTTGAGCTCTCGGGTTCGATTACCGGGTGGGACCAAATGTTTGCATGATCTGCAAATATTTGTTTCTAAGTTTGGGCGTTTTCAACGTATTTACAAAAAAAAAGTATTTATATAAGTTGTCTAGTACCCATAACACAACCTTCGCCTGGCTTGGGACTCGATGGCGTTGTGTTTAATGTCTGTCCGAAATATTTATATATTTAGAATCAAATTAATTTTCGGGACTTCAGTCAGCGAAAATCGTCGTAAAAAAAACAAAGAAACGCTTAAAAAGGGAATAACACTCTTAAGAGCCCTATTTAACAACACGACACTCGGATGGCATACTTAACAAAGATATTGGACATTAGACCTTGGACAAAGAAGGGCGATTTGATCGCAGTTTTAATAGGACTCGATTCAATTCTCGTGACAGTTAATAATAACAAAGAGAAATCCCTTTGAGCTTTAGATTGACATCGTTTTACGCGCAGGTGAAATATACAAAACTTTAGTAAGCAAATTTACAGTTAGTCATGGTTTGGATCTACTTTGTAACCGACCGAGGAGGAGGTTCTTAATTCGACTGTATTTTTTTTTGTGTTTATTACCTCAGAACTTTCCGCTTTTGAACCGATTTTGATGATTCTTTTTTAAATTTGAATACTGGTGCTTCCCAAATTTAAATGAGACCCAATTCACTTGGTCTAGTTCTTGAAGTAGGTTTTTGTTTGTTATAATTTTATTTGTAATCTACTACAACCCGACTGAACTTTCGATCTTTTAAGTGAAGCGACTTGAGTCCACTTGGCTCTGATAGGAGACCACCGATATTGAAGTTCTGTGGATAGACTATAGTTGAACTTTTAACGGTTACTACGAGTATTCGTATGGTAAGGGACTGACGCGGTTTAGCGTGTTCTTCATACCTCATAGGGGTCTCAAGAATGATCTGCCGTAAATAAATTGAAGAAAGAAGAAAAAGAAAGCGGACTTGAAATGAACCATGTACCCGGTAGCTGTAATTTTGACGTGGGAGAGCCACGCTTCGTGACAAATGGGTTGGCTCATCCGGAGCGATACCACGGCCTCACAGTAAACCGGTGTGAAACACCGCGTGCGCTGTGTTTCACCGAGTGGGTGAGGATACCTAAAAATACCTAGGTAATAAGAACGGATTCACCGGTCCACCCAGTTTCGGTAGTCAAACATAGAGATACACGCGTGTCCAGAACACTTGAACCCGTGATTGTCGTTCACCGGTCACGATGAACGGGTCACTTTAGGGGACTCTATATGTGCATGAGAGTCATGAGACTAATTCCGCCCACACGCCCACCGCTGCAACTCCTGTGCACCAGAATCAACATCTGAGACCCACGAACACACCGAGTAATGACATTCGGAAAGTCCCAGGAAAAAATAAACTGCCTTGGAACCCGCAACAAAATTAATGAGAACAAAACTGAAGGAGTTGGAAGTTTAATAAGTGAAACAGTTAGTCTGACATACAATCTCTCCGTAAGCTTTATTAAAAACTATTTTTCACCATTTACTTGCTTGTATATATTGATTGTCGAATTAAACAGTAAATTTGTCCTTCCTCAACAAATAAAGCTTTTTCGTGCAATATTAATTTGAATCGATTCAACGGCTTAGGCGTAAAAAGATATTAGAATGGCAGAGTTCCTTTCATAGTTATAATATTAGTGAGGAGTCACTATATAACGTATTCAGTTAACATAAAATATATTGTCCTCAAGTGTAATATATCCCAAGAAAAAACCAAAATATCCAAAGCCCGAAAATTGTAACCTCTACTGCAGTAAGGCAGAACTAACTTAGTAAAGGGTCTCTGTTCGTAACAATTGTCATTTTTAGATATGGGATGGGATAGAAAACGCGAGTTTATTTATTCCTATCGGCTAAATTACACGGTAGCTGTTACTAGTTGCATCAAAAAAAAATTACACAAGTTCAAAGCGTAACTTAATATTCATAAAATTCATAATCTAAACCTGTCCTATCTTAATATTATAAATGTGAAAGTTTGTGAGGATGTTTGTTACTCCTTATAGCAAAAACAACTTAACGAATTTGCTGAAACTTTACAGTAATATAGCTGATACATCAGAATAACGCATAGGCTACTATTTGCCGCGATAACCGACAAATACGCGGGCGGAGCCGTGGGCATAAACTAAAAAAGTAACTGCCTCTGTGACACTTTCACGACTAAACCGCTGCACCGATTTCAATGAAATTACACATGAAGTTAATTTGATTCTTAAGGAAGAACATAGGGCTACTATTAACTAATTAAAAACTAAAAAAATTAAAAAGCTTGTTCAGACATAAGAATAGAAAAGATAAAACCATTGTTTAAACAAAAGGCAGAAATAAAACATATTTTACTTTTCTCCGTCTTAATATTTTTAATGCTACGATTGTTGAAATGATAAATACAGGGTGCTTATGTGCCTTTGTAACTGCCAAAAGCCAGCACTGCAGGGGCGCATCCCTCGAATACATATGCGTCATAAAGGAAACTGCGGATTTGTGCAATGTCCTTGACCCAATGCGACTATCCGCAGTGAGTTCACACGATTCCCATCGAGTTAGCAACTAAAGTACGAGAACATTATCCACTTATAGTTTACAGATTTGATGATATGATTGCAATTTGGTAAGTAATATTTATGCATTCCATCAATCGATTTCTTTATAGGCTTTACCTTATAAATTGTGCTACAGTTGTTTTTTTTTTTTTTATAAACAAAGTTCCATTGTAGATCTAACATAACTCGGTAATTGTTTCTAATGACCGAGTGCAACTGGGCTATGAGCGCCATATCTAATCACATAAATTACATGAATAACGTGCTTGTAAGCATAATCATTCCAAATACAAGTAAATGTATCTAGATTTACACCGGTAGGTAATAATTATCAATGGTAATATCTATCCAAAAAATAAAATTTGTGTGTTTTATGAATAAATTTATAAAAAACCGCTTTTTAATGAATGCAAATGTATGTGTACACGGTGCATATACCATTTTTTTTAATTTGGTCTGTCTGTCTATCAGTTTTTTTTATGGTATAGCTGGCAAACTAGCGTACGCCTGATGGTAAGCGATTACCGCCGCCCATGGACACTCACAACACCAGAGGCGTCACAAATGCGTCGAAAATGGCGGGATACGACTTGAATTCGAATAATAGCTCTTTTTTTTATTTGCAGTTAGTGACAGCGCGTGCCCGACAATGTTCTTTTTTTGAAAAAGAAGTTGCGTTATGAAATTTAGTGCAAAATTTTAACACTTGTTTGATATTAAGGTTATTATGACGCATGAAATGAAATATCGTACATCTTTGGTTCAGTCGCTTGATATTGATTGCAGTTAATCGTGTTTACTGAGTTCGAGTGTATTTTAAGTTCATAGTCTTGTGCAAAATATATTTTACTACCCACTTTTGTTTTATATAACACGCTCATTTGATTTATTTGTTAACATTTTTGTATGTTTTCTCAGTAAGTGAATTTTGTAAATTCTTTTGAGAAATAAAGTTTCTTTAACCGTATGATGTTTTAACGTTGGCAATAAGCTAGCTACCTCAGAATCTTTTATAGACGATTTATAGTATGTAGACCAATGTTAAAACGCACTGGAAATTCCGGTATTGTTTGCATACTGTTTGTCACACAAGTTTTTCCTGTCTATTCGCTCTTACCTACCTACATACACAAGTGCATCTTTAAATACATATGACTCTACTTTGATTACTGCGGGGGAGCCACGCTTCCACACGAATGGGGTTGCTCGACCGAAGTGATACCACGGCCTCACAGAAAACGGATGTGAAACACCACCTGTGCTACCTTTCCCCGAGTGAGTGTAGATACCGGAAGCCATTTTTTTTTTACGTGTGGAATCCCGCTCGGGCCTTCACCCCACCGGCGTTTGCGACGGGGTAGTGTGTCGGAATCGAACCGACTAAAACCACACGGTGTGCCACTCTGCGCCTGAAGCCCATACCCCAACCTCTCCCCATCCCCCAAAGGCCGGCATCGCACTTGTGACTACTCTGGTGTTGCGTGTGCCCATGGGCGGCAGTAAAAAATATTTTTTTATATAAATGTTTTTGGAGATTTTAACTACGCCATCTAGTCCAAAATAAGTAGAGCTTGTACAATAATATGATATTAATACATATATACTTTTTTTTGTAAATACATACATATTATACATAGAAAACACCCAAACTCCGAAACAAATACTTGCAGATCATACAAACATTTTATCCGGCTCAAGAATCGAACCCGAGACCTCTAGCACACCAGTCGCATTTGCTACCATTGCGCCACCAAGGCAGTCAAAAAAAGCAACCGCTTATCATCAAGCGATTGCTTTTGTCTGCACGTTGACCCAATATTATAAAAAAAGAAACAAATGAACATCCTAGTGTATTTTTAACTTTTATTAGGTGCTAATTAAAAATCTTTAGGTACATAGGAAGAAATTAATTGAATGCAATAAAAGAATAAATTTAAAATAAAGCGAGATAACATAATACACGTTTGTTATTTGTGATTAATTGAAGAAGTCAACAGTTCTTGAGTTCATTTGTCTTGTCTGTTATCATTGGGTAATTCTTGTTATTGTCGAGTCATTATTTCTGTTTTGTTTTGGTATATGTACCGTATATGACCCATGATATTCATATCTAGACTGCCTCGCTGATGGAGTGCTAGCTATAAAAGAGGTGTGTGTGTGGGATTCGATTCCCGGGTCGGACCAAATGTTTGTATGATCTGCAAATATTTGTTCGGGAGTTTGAGTATTTTCTATGTATAAAGTATTTACAAAAATAAAGTTTCTATCTGTCAATATAGTTTTCATAGTACAAAAGCTGCTCAATTTGAAACTAAATGGCGTTCATGTAAGATGTCTGAAAAAGTATTATTTTATGATTCGATTTATTTTTGACAATGCAAGGGTTTCCTTAAAGGCCCTCTCTCAAGCCAACTTAGATGATAATCTTAACATACCCATTAAAATTCAGACCCGCTTTGGAAAAACCAAAGTAATTCATATAAATTTACTATTTTATCTGACTAATAAATTTGACTCTGTAGCATAATAAATTTGAAACCTACATTGCTTACAAACAACTTCATTACAAAATTTTATTATATTAGTCACTTAAATGCATTCGAGACTATCTCTTTGGTCGAGCGGTTGGCGTGAGCAACTGCTGATCAAGAGATCTCAGGTTCGATTTCCAGGCCGGACTGCTCTTGGGTTTTTTCTTCTTCCTGTTTCCCGCCTATGCCTCAGAAAGTACATTAAGCCGTCGGTCCCGGTTGTCAAGAGCATCTATCTTCATTGGGAAGTCAGTGCCCTCAAATACACCGCCAACCAGTTCAACCTTTTTAAATTCTGTATACCCTCAGGCTTGCGGAGGTCCGATGCCAGTTGGTCCTTGGAAAAATTATTTTTCAAGGAAAACCGGTTGAATTAATAACTTACTTTAAATAATCTTGGGAATAATAAAATCGAGTGAGATAAATAATACAATTATTTGTTACTGTACCTCTTTAATCCGATTTTCAAGTAAGGTAGCTTGTCTAATATTTAATTGAACTCAACTAACACCAGATTATCTTCTTGGACTTATAGTAAACACTATAAAAACACGGAAAAGTTATTATAACTATCCCTCAAATCTATCAAAATACCCTAACATCCGACCTTAGGTCCGGTCCGGTCCGGTATTCCGGGGAGGAGAATAACCATTACGTATAGACCTACGAAGTTAATAGAATGGTAGATATATATTAAAGTACCTAACCAAAGCCGCAATACATTTTGTTACAAGAACCCTGGCACACGGAAGAAACAATATTTTTGTATAGCACGCCATCTACTTGTATTCTCGTAATAACAGTAATCCAAACAAACATTTTCACTACAAAATGTCCAACTTAGAATGTTGCTATTTAACTCATGCAAAGAATAGATATAATTACATCATGCTAAAGATTCTAAGTAGCTTTTTTGTAGTTTTGGGGCTTAATTGAGGTATATTTTTGAGAAGTAAATTCTCTTTACAAAGAATTTTCACAAAATTTTCATACACAAATAACATCATCATAGGTTATTTTGTTTTTTGCATAGGTCGTTTTTCAGGTGGATAAATGAACAGATAAGCAACCAGAGAGTAAAGAATTAGAGAAGAGGAGCATAATTACTCCCATAACCTAATTCTTGTGAAAAACAAAATGAAAATGGCTTTACGTGAGTTTTTTTCTAAGTTGAATCGACCTTAATGTAAAAGCATGGGCCGGTAAAACCATTTAAAACTGTATTCAGCTTCACCACCATCATCACCAATATTTTTCATGCTTAGTAATGTTATTTTCTCAATTTTCTGGATAAGTTACTTTAGATCCCGTTTAGAAATTATTTTTCTTATACTAATATATTATATAACCATTGTGTACCACTCCTCTGGTCACGACTAAAAGAATGTTACGAAATATACAAACCATGAAGTCATTAAATACTTTTTCACAATCATAACCTCATTCAATCACTATAATACCATAATATAGACAAATAGAAACATGATTTAGCCCATTTTGCCAGAAAAGTAAGTTATTTTAGTTTACTAAGAGATTATTGTTATGCGAAAATAGCGTGTGCTTAGCAACTGTTAGGGTGTCCGCCATTTCTGGAGCGGCGCCAAAATACAGCACCAAAGTTCGCGCCCATCAGTGAAAGTGCCACAAATCGATACCAACCCGATAACATAGTATGAACAGCTGATTCAAATAGACCACACGTTACTTGCATGAGTCAACCTGTGCCTCCCTTTTTTTCACGTCTCCCAAATATAATTAAGTTTTTAAAGAAGTACAAATATCCTTAGCATAAAAATCCTTTCTTTAAACAAAATTTGGTTACATCTTTTTGTTCAAGCCCTCCAGTTATAAACTTTTTCGAATTATAACATAAAAAAGGCATCGTAATATCAAAGAATACACACAATAAGAGAATACATTAGTGTCAGAATAAGACATTAGTAAAAAAAACTCTTACCTCGGTACGTAGGTAACGCAAAAGCAAGCCAGTATAGCACATGTAGTGACGCTGCGTGCTGGTGTATTTAGTTTAATCGCTTGCGGTGCGGTAGGGCGCAGGCGCGGTGGTGCAAGCGCGCGCATCCTCCCCGGCTGTCACACAACAGCCCACTCCGCCGGCAAACCGACCTCGAGGCACACGCGCGCCCATCGCTCGCTAAGCGAAGCAACGCCGGCCCCTTGCGGCCAGGAGCCCTCCTTGGCGCTTCCATCATCCTAATACACAGCACTACACCACCGGGGCTAAGCGCCACGGACGCCGGCGTTCGCACACAGGGCTCGCCGGATAAAAGGTATACTTTTCTTTATGTATTTCAAATGACATGTCCGCCCTCAATCCCCTATTCATTTGCGGTACAATGCCATTTGTAATTGTTCGAGTCTTGCAAAAAACATATGATCCCTTACACGTTTTTCTTGGTGCATTATGACAGAGTACGTGAGCTATATAAATTGCTGTAATCGTCAGCTGCCATATGTCGGTTGTTAATCCTCTAAACTGACTAGTATAGCATTGACCTTTCCCCATTACGGCTTCCACAGAGAATATGCACTGTAATTAATAAGAAGATTACATTGTACTATAACACATTACCACCACTAAGTTCCGGTTAGCGACAATGTCTGGCAGAAACTTAGATCTTAATTATCAAATTAATGCCAAACTTTATTACTAAATCTTAATTTTAATGTATATATTCTTTTGGTATGTTCTTGTAACAGTATCCTTATATATCGTTGTAAGTGAATTAAGGCTACAAGCGTGTGCTACGAAAATAACTGCTAAGTCAATGAATATCTATGATTTACGTAGGCGTCAATTCTCTGGGCTGTAAGTATTTTTCATTGCGATATGAATTATGAATTAAGCTGTAAAATGTCCAGTAGATAATCTAATAAAGAATAAAATTGTTTATTACTGCATTAGATCTACAAAAATACGTTTTAATCTAAAGAAAAGCTGTTAATCCACCATGACCGATTCGTAGATAAAAGCTTAACACTATAGGCCCGTGTGACTGCGGGCCTTTCAGAAGATTGCGGACAATGCGTATAAAAGTTTTCGCTTAAGAATTCTTGACATTCGCCTACCTCAATAGGAGTTCTATTAAGCATCGCATTTGAATGTCGGCAACGTTCCACGCGAAGGTCTTATACCCATTTACATGGATATAAAGAAAAATAAACAATAGAGATCTCTCACAACCCACATATATTGTCATTTTCTAGTTTTATGACAGATGGATGCAATTTTATGTTAATACTTATAATTAATTGACGATTATAAAGATAGATGCTAAATGAATGAATGATGATAAAGATATATAATGCTAAAAGCTACTTAGCTTTTAGATCTTTATTTAGTATTTTGAGAACCTATTGTCAATTAGACATTTTGTCAGTGATTTTTGTCTGGCCTACTATTTGTAATTAATCAATCGAAGAAATATCTATTTTGTACATTAAGTAACTTATCAAAATTCAATGGGTCGATTCTAGTGAATCTAATTTTGCAGCTTTATATTTTAATAGCTTTTTTTAAACCTCTTTAGGGCTGTCATTTCCAAAATTCCTTTCCTACATGCAAATTTTTCGGATTCTAGGTTCAGCGGTTTGGGCAGTGCTTAGATCTCTGGGTATTTTAGTCAATTCCTCTTTTATACATAAATATTATTTTGGGTTATCTATCTACTAATTAAATCGATCTCTGTACTGAGTGAACAAAAAAGAGGTAATTAGTATATTATCAGCCTATCACAGTCCACTGCTGAACAAAGGTCTCTCCAGTTCCGCACCAATGGTTCGATCCTCAGCTACTCGCATCCAGGAGCTGAATAATCCAGTAATGCTTACTAATAAATTTAGGCATCTACACGACATGCATTTAAGTTGAAGAGAAACTCTTTTGGCGAACACGCGGAGTTAAAAACAAAAAACATATTGGATATCTTTGCCTGTAGGGAATAGTTTTGTAAAAAAAAATATGTGACACGTAATTTGAGTGTAATTATAGGTAACACATTACATCGGGCTGAAGTTTCATTTACTTAGAATTAAACTATTATTTTTTAACTGAGAAAGGAGGAAGTTCTCAATTCGTTGCGACCTCTTTGTTCTTTGTTTAATTTAAATTACCCGATAACTAACCGTCAAGGTATCTATTACCTGTTATTTAATTAACTCCGTACTCTAAATATATATATATATATATATATATTTGGAATTTAGGGGCAAACGAGCAGACTTATCGCCTGATGGTAAGCGATTACTGCCGCCCATATGATGTCCATGCAACACCAGAGGCATCATAAGTGCGTTGCCGGCCTTTGAAGGATGGGGAGGGGTTGGGGTATGGGCCTTCGGTATCCTCACTCACTGGGTGGCAGGCGCAGGCGCTGTTTAACACCGGTGTTCTCTGAGACCGTGGTATCAAACGGTCAAACCACGGTAAAAATACCAGCACCTGCTAGTCACTTAGTTATGAATCTAATGTGCATATTCCTCCACCATCATAATTCTGTAGAACTAACATATATACTTATAGATTATTGCTATATATGCTTTAAGTAGATAAAGGTTGAAAATAATTTATTATAATAGCTGATTTTGTTTCTGCAATATCTATTTAGAAGTTTGTTCACATCCTAATTTACATGTTTATTCATTTTATCTATTTTTAGAATGCACAATATTTATTTATTTTTTTAAGTATTTACTTAGGTATATGTAGGTGTATGTACTTACCTTATCGCAGAAGGAATTGCAACCAGAACATTTTAAAGCAAACTTTATTGAAACATGAATTAAAGAAGAGTAATGAAAATGGTTTCTAATATATCTATGCCTGCCTGCCTATGGCAGTACACAACTAGATATAGGCCTCTCCTATTCAATCAGTCACGCTGACCAATTTACGTATTTTTCAATTTAAATCTCAGCTAGATCAATGTATCGCTCCCGAAACATCCTGCATACTAATTTTAATGAAAATCGTTGGAGTCGTGAACGACTGGATGAATTTCGTAAACTTCTTATTTTATCAGTGTTCTACACACCTTTCTTTTTTTTTCTATGACATAAGAACCTTCTCCTAACATTAGCAAACACAACAATATGAAATTTATCGAAATTGGTCCAGCTGTTCATGTGTGATGCTATGAAAAAGAGAAATAAATTATATACTAACCATGACCGCGACTTCGTCCGCATGGAATTCGTAATGACTTTGGGTAGTATTTATACAACTTTTATCCACTTTTTCAAGCTCTTAAAACCCTTTTTTCGAAGAATTAAGAAACATCAAGAAGTAGCCTTTGTCCTTTCTTAGTCTCTAAACTATATGTGTACCAAATTTCATTTAAATCGGTTCAGAAGTTTTAGCGTTACAGCGCTACAGACGGACAGAGAGTTACTTTTTCCTTTATAATATTAGTTAGGATATATGGATAGAACTGTCCAAATTAGGACGATAAAGGGAACGCATAAAATGAGAAGTCGCGATTGTAACTAACACTAATTACTGTAGTCCATTACAAGCACTTTTTATCGCAAACAACGTTACTTAGTAACTCATTATGAAATATCTGCTTTTATAACATACGAGTTCATATATTCTAATTATACAAAACCAACTACATCAAAGGCCCATTACTGTTAAAATCACTATAACACTGTCTGCAAACTATTATTAAGAACAAAATACATTGTAAACATATTTCAATTGACATCACACGAGACGAGCCTCAGACATAACTATAATCCAAGGCCCCTCGTCCTTGTGTGGAACAAATTCTGCTAAGCCGCTACAAAAACTAGGCTATCGAGACAGCTACAATTCAAACAGCAGCCCGATCGATCGTCACTTCTTCCAACAAAAGCCTACGCAAGTTTTTTATGGCCAGTTTTGTTTTCACATTTATATATATCTCTTCAACGCCCTATAAGTACTTACTTTTATTTATCGTAGGAGAGGCACGTTTTAGCACACGGCTCGACTGGACCACAGTCTCGTATGAAACCAGCGTTCGCCAATTTTTTTATAGCTTTTATTAATATTGAAGTTCAATATTCCAGAATTTTATCATGCCTTTCATTTCAGACACTTCCAAATTCAAAGTGATTTCGTTTGAGATTACATCAGCCGCCATCTTAAAATGTCTTGATCGATATTATAAATTCAATTTATGGGGGATATCTTTACATCCTTCATATGGAAGTAAACTGATACGAGTAGACCTATTACTTTTATTTTCAAAGTATTTACTTAAAAT
The DNA here is from genome assembly GCA_003709505.1 of Hyphantria cunea. Taxonomy (NCBI): domain Eukaryota; kingdom Metazoa; phylum Arthropoda; class Insecta; order Lepidoptera; family Erebidae; genus Hyphantria; species Hyphantria cunea. The sequence continues at coordinate 1,290,301 of PKRV01000563.1, forward strand.
ATTTAGAATTTCGATTTCTGGAATGAAATGTTGAGGATATTTCATACATACGATATGTACAAGTTTGTTTTATTTGAGTTCTGAAAAAGCTTTTTAAATCGGTTCAAACTCACTTTTAAAACATGTATTTTATCATAATTATACCTATGAAAGTTTGCAAGATGTGGCAAATTAGAGGTGTAGTTTAAAACATCAATATGAAAACACAAGTTTGATCCAAAACTTAATTTTAAATATAAAGATCACCCGCATCCAGTATATCAAAGTCTCGAAGTTACGATAAAGGTTGGTAAGTTGGAAGGCAGTATGACAATAATTGTTGAATTCTCTCTAATAAAACCTGACGTAATACAATATACCTACTATTCTTATAGTCTCAATTATTACCCAACTTTAAAAAAACTTTTGGCAGCATATATATGTTTGTAGGTTCCACCGTAGCGCCTAAACTACTGAACCTATTTTAATGAATAAGGTGGGAGGTTTACCTAGGCTATACGGGTTATAATTTTTTTAACATTTTTCGTTATTAAACAATGTAGCCTACATTACCAACTATTGTAAAATAAACTGTGCAGATGGGTTCCTTGACTAAAACAAATTATTATTTATATACCATGATTGTCACATCACCATCATTTACGGGATATAGAAAATTCTAAGTTTGATAAACCAAAAGGTTTGCTACACCGCGCTAGCTATATGATTGATTTAGAGTTTTCTCTAATGTTTTGTCTTGGTTTTTGTTATGCGTAAATTGCTCTTCTTAGTGGTCTCTCACTACACCAAGGGCAGAAATAGGAGTGGTGACTCTCAGTATTCTTAATTCGTCACCAGATGGATATCTGCCGAGACCTCAATCCACGCGAATACGTTGAGAATGTCACTAAAGTGGCCTCACGGAAGCTAGGTGTGTTAAACAGGGTGAGGCGGTTCTTCTCGCCCGGGCATCTGTGTCTTCTTTACAAGACCCAGGTTCCCTCGTGCGTGGAGTACTGTTCTCACCTTTGCGATGGTGCCGCACAGTACCTGTTTGACGCTCTTGACCGGTTGCAGCGGCGAGCAATCCGTATTGTCAATAGTCCCGAAGCCACCGAGACCCTTGAGCCTCTATAGTTGCGTAGAGATATCGCCTCCTTGGCAGTCCTCTATCGCCTTTACCATGGTGAGTGTTCTCAAGAGCTGTTCCAATTGATCCCCCCTCTNTTGACGCTCTTGACCGGTTGCAGCGGCGAGCAATCCGTATTGTCAATAGTCCCGAAGCCACCGAGACCCTTGAGCCTCTATAGTTGCGTAGAGATATCGCCTCCTTGGCAGTCCTCTATCGCCTTTACCATGGTGAGTGTTCTCAAGAGCTGTTCCAATTGATCCCCCCTCTCCCTTCCTCTACAGAGCAACATGTGCCGGCCTTAGAAGTCACCGCTTTAAAATGGAAGACATACGTTCTCGTACTCATCGCTTCGGTGCTTCCTTCCTATGCCGAGCGGTTAAAACCTGGAACTCACTACCAGCGCACGTGTTTCCTTCCCATTATGATCCCGGGTCCTTTAAGCGGGGCTTGAAAAAGCATCTCACCAGGCCGCCATAGTGTGGGTCACCATGCTGCATTGTTCTTTTTCGCATTGAGGATGGTGACCACCACTCTTGGATTCTGCTCATGCTTTCCATCAGGCGGGGCAGAGTCATTTTGGCAGCTTATACATAGAAAAAAAAGATAGTTTTTTTTTTACTTATTTAATAAACCAAGATTTATTGTTACTTATCAAAGAGGCTCAGTTTTAATTAGGGTTCCATTGAGAATATTAATATATCCTCATACATTTCACATACGGCTGTCTGATCGTAAACTAGAGCCGTAGGAGAGTCACACTTGACCATATTCCGTGGGAGAGCCACCTTCTGCATGTATGGGCCGGCTCGACCGGAGTGCTGCCACGGCCTCGCAATAAGCCGGCGTGTAACAGCGCTTGCGTTGTGTTTCACCGAGTGAGTAATGACACCGTAAGCCTATACCTCAAACCCTCTCCCACATCCCCCTGCCCATCCCCCAAAGGCCTCCCCCATCTCTATGGTGACAGACCATACTACTAATAAATATATCTATATATTAGGCTATTTAGACTCATTTGAGAAGATGGCCATTAATTATGTCGACAAAATTAACTGCAACTAGCGGCAAATCGATTATGCCAATAAACGTCTATTTGCTCAACAATATTTTATGAATGATCAACGTGTGCATATTTATATAACCTTGATTAGCGACAGTTATACATGCGTTCTCCCTGTACAAACCAATCAATAAAGTCACGTTTATGTGTTGCTGTGACGATTTCATTTAAGTTATACGATCTGCTACCAATATGTATATATTTCTACAACAGCGAATCTCGGCCTATGTCTAACGGAGGACTTCTTTCGGCTGACATAGTGCTGAAAGACTGGTAAAAGAATGCATTTAATAACTGAAAGAGCTATTTAAATTGTTTATGTAATTAAAAACATACAAAAAGCCTTCGTCCAAAATATAGCAAATGTAACGATTGCAAGCAAATCATGTTTTAAGATAAACTAAGTTTTATAGAATCCTCGAAACCATGAATAAAACCATTACAACCACAATTATGAGTATATACTTTTAACTTTACCAGATTTGTTACATTTATATGGTTATAGAACGTTATTTTTCTCAAAAGAAATTAACAACAAATTTCAGTTCATGAGAAACACTTAACAAAAAAACAAGATTTATATAATAGTCAGCTTAGTGGTATTTTTATTTTAACTTGTTAACAGCGAAGCTCTAGTACATACCCACATTATCATGTCTTGCACCTTTGCCAACTCCGTCTCAAAAAATAAATAAAATCTGATACTAGGAGTAATCCTACTCAGTTAGGACCCACAAACAAATTAACACTTTATATTTTAAAAAAACTGTCGTAAGCTCATGATCAAACAGTAAACACGCTTAAATACATTCCAAAGAAAAAATGCTAATCAACGAACAATATGGAATATCAGTTATCAGTTTTTTACAGTAGTTAACTGTAAAAACATTCCATTTTATTGCATTATTACATCTTTTGTATCCCATTTAAACTTGAAACAGAAAGAGAATGGGGCTGAGAAACAGATAAATAAAACACTTCATAAAAACTAGCTAGCAGTTGTGACGTAATTTTTTTAAAGATAATATAAGTACCTTTTTTGCGGTTGAATATTTAAACGGTGTTGGCCCAGATAATTTTTCACGCGAATATAGAAGAGATTCAAGTAATGAGGTACAGGAAAGCATTTATGAAGCTAGAGTATATTCAAACAAACAGAAATTTAATTATAAAAGCACATTTAAATTCACGTCTGCAAATTTGTATGTATTTACCCGACTGCGAAAGAAGGAGGGTTATGTTTTTCAAGTGTAAGCATCTAAGTATATTTCTTTGGCACGCCCTAGAGCCTAAACGGCTTGTCGTATTTTTATGGTAGTGGTGTCAATCGATTCGTCTTAGTCGTGAGAGTGACACTGGATATTTCAATATTTAAAAACAAAAGAAGGATTTTGACCCCAAAAAGTAATCTAAAAAAATGGATGCCACTAGGAGGTAGTATTAGGTGAAAAGCTGTGCATTTGAAATTATAAACAGACACCTCAATTTTATTTATTTGCATAGAGTTAACCACAGAGCAATAAATGATTGTTCTCGTCTCTATTCTATTTGTAATCCTCAGCAGTCAGGAACATTAACTAGTAGACCGACAAACCCGTCAAATAAATGGAAAATACGTTCAAATTGTTAGAGCTTGTTTATTAAATTTATATAAGGAAAAGTTCCTACGTAGTTCCTTTGATGGTGGATGAATTTCATAAGCACTCGTTGAACTTTATAATTGATATTTGCGTGGGAGTAATTGTCGAGAATGGTTGTTTTAATTGGTGTCGGCGTTCATGTTATATATATATTTTTTTTTGTTTTCATATTTCCTTTAATTAGAAAAGGTTGTATAACAGTTGGCTTTTCGGCATAATTGTGAGGATATAAGACTTCTGATCAAAAAGGACACTTTTCAGCCTCGGACAAAAAACCTTTTTGAAGTAGCACTATAACTAATCTTTACTTTCTATTTCTTTTCTTTCTTCTTTTCTGTTGTTGCGCCAGATTATACCTGACTAAATGTGAGCATTGATAACTTAAGTTGATTAAATATTTAGGAAAGTTTTTAGACTTAATTTTTGTTTATATTACTCAGAAGTCTGTTATTCATGATTTTTTTTATGGAATAGAGGCTAAGCGAGCACACATATCGCCTGATTGTAAGCGTTTACCGTCGCCCATGGACACCTGTAACATCAGAGGCATCACAAGTGCATCGCCTACCTTTGAAGGATGGGGAGGGGAGAGGGGGGAAGGTTTTAGGAATGGGCCTGCTGTATCCCCTCTTTCTCACTCTAACACAGCGCAAGCACTATTTTCTATCGGTTTTCTGTGAGGCCGTGGCATCACTCCCGTCGAGCCGACCCATTCATGTCGAAGGATGACTCTCCCACGATAAATAATTCACGGATAAATGATTCGACTAGGTTGATTACTCTTTTATTAAAATTTTAAGAGTAAAAAATCAACCCTACGGGTGCAATTCGAAGAATGAAGAACACACTTTGCTACACAAGAGGTTCATAAGCGCATTAAAAAGTACTTATTTTTGGTTCATTTGACTTTATTTGAGTTCTGTGTGTATCATCTCATTAAAAAACGACATGTACCCTTTGTATTCATAACGTTTTGATGACTGACAAACGCTCAGTGTTAGTTCTGTTGTTTGTGTATATTTAAACTGACCCAGTTTTACCTATTGTTTAAATTCCAAGTACATAGTCAGAAGGTTGCGCATACAGACTCCATGTTGATTCAAGGTGTTGTCAACAAACGCTACTAACTCATGTCAGAATTGCAAAAGAGAAAAGGCTTTGTAATGTGGTCTGCATCTTGCCACTGTAATAGTTAATGATTTATACATTGTGATGAGTGCATTATATATTATCGCAACTTACTCAATATCATAATCTTCATCGATAACCCATAATGTCCTACTGCGGGGGTGGACTTACATCTCAGGAGAGGGTAAGGCCATACGTCCCCACGCTGGCCCAATGCGGGTTAGGGTCTGGCAAGATAACGTTGTGGCTACGTAATCTTGCCGTTGGATGTTTTTAAGCCACCCAAAGGCCTCCATAACAACCGGGACCGACTGCTTGTTTGTTATTTTGTTTTGCCGGGCTATTGCCGCACTTAGCCTCTTGATTGGCCCATTGTACGTGGGTTTGTTGACTTCCTACTCCAGCTATCCCAAATTATCCTGAAAGCTCAACAGCCTTTTCAGATTACTACAAGTTTCCGGGACTGATGTTGATTGGAGGGTGTCCACCCGTTGCTCTGCCATACTTCTTTATTCTGTAAGAACTTACTGCGTCGTTTCTTCTGTTTCCATGCATCCCTTGGACAGAGGACTGCCTGTTGAGTCTATAGTGAATAGGTGCTTGTTTAGGGGACAATTGCCTAGTCAGGATACCTATGATCTACTTGAGGTCATCTCTTTTCAGTCTAATCTGGTGGCGGGCTAGTCTTTATTTTGTTTGCCTGCGTCCTGCGTCGTTTTTCTATACGGTTTTGTGTTTTTCTTCGGTATTTCTGCGTACAACTATTTAGCGTGACCTCCAAACCACGAAGATGCTCATGGTATCATGCTGCCACCTATCTAAGACTGACCGCACCGTCGTTGCTTACTCACGGTGATTTTTTCTTATCACCGAGTGTAACTGGATATATACATTCACAAAATTGTTTAGAGGAAGGAAAGCACCGCTTACAATATTTCGGAGATCATAATAGCGACAATACGTATAATATTCACATAACAGCCCTACCTTTAGGAGTATTTGCTTAAATTATTTTAAACAAAAAATCCATGATGTATCTTACTTACTCAGTTTCGTGTCGCAAACAATAAAGTATAAGTAAATTAAATAAATTGTATGGAAGAAATTGACGTAAGCAATAGGTGCGCCGATTGTTATATTTAAATGTTATTAAACTCGTTTTTTTTAACATCATATAAGAAAAAATAGAAGGAAGTAGAGAAAGAGGAAGACCAAGATACAGTTATATAGACTAGATTTTTAAAAAAGTAGCGGTTGCGACGTATAAGGTATATGAATCTTCTTCTTTATATGATATGGCAACCAGCCGGATCAGCTATTTCTGCCAATGTCAAATATTAAAAGCCTTCAGTTCTAAGTCTTCGAGTCGTCAAGTCTTCGTCGTGACGGGATTAATGATAAAAAATATAAAAAATGTGGATGACATGAAATGGGGACCGTCTTTCGCAAAACCAAAAAACGATCTCCAAAGTATATGAAGTAAAGATAAATAAATAAGAAACTAACTAGACACATGTCAAACACGGCCGTCTAGTCAAAACACGGCTTAGTAACCAGCTTGTTATGCATGTATGTAGTATTCCTACTCCTACACATTCCTAACTCTAACAACAATGTATCTCAGAACAGTCCAATCTCATGAATGTGCATTAGTTACAACCTAATATGCTCCGATGTTAGTATTTTTTTAACTCATTTAATGATTTTAAAACCTCGATAATTAAGAAAATCGTCTGAAAAATATATAGTGTGGTATGTTTTTTAGTGAAGCATTATAACTTTGAGTGCTATGTACGGTTGTAAGTCGACTTCAGACCTACATATTGTAAACTACAGTGTATGATATTTGGTTGGTTTTGATTTGTTATCTGTTTCTGTAACCAATAAATAAAATAAAACAAATAAATATATTTTAAAAAGACTCACACATTAATGATTAATAACACCAAAGCACAACAAATGATGATACTCATCACATAATTGTTACTCCTGGAATTGAATCCAATTTTTCTGGCTAAGTAATCAGGATTACAAACCACTTAACCAACAGTGTATACTACCTTCATACGATATACTTTTTATCAGCTAAAAGTAAAAAGTAAATGCATTCAACATTCAACAACTAACCGTGGGTGAGCTACGCTTCGGCTTAACCGTGAGAGAGCCACGCTTGATTGCATGCTTGCATGAATGGGCTGGCTCGACCGGAGTGATGCCGGCCTCACTGAAAACCGCTGAGTGTGTCCTCACACGGAAGGCCCATACTCCAACCCCTCCCCATCCCCCAAAGACCGGCAACGCACTTGTGATGCCTCTGGTGGTGTTCATGAGTTGTGGTAATCGCTTACAATCAGTCGATACGTAAGCTTGTTTTATAAGAATACACTTATTGTGTGTTTACCAGGAAGCCTTTGTTCGGTATTGGAGCTGAAATATAAGTATTATGCGTTTAGCATGGAGCTTTAACATTTTCTTATAATTTCTTATGTCTAACTAATGGCCTTCTCTACTCGTAAATAGATAATATCTGCTTTGCAAATATACAGTGTTTTGAAATTCAAATCACATCAAAACCATAAATTCTTCGTTAGTAAAAAACATCATGTAATAGCCTAAAAATGAATCTGTTCCATTGACTCTTTTTAAGACTAGAATAATTAGTTATTCAGATTGAATTGAAATTTAAAATCATTTTTTCAATTAAGACACTAAGTGAAATTCATAAACATTAAATTGAAGCTACAGATAAAAATCATAGATAGATATAATGCAGCAAACAGACAATCAAATCCGTAGCTAAATTTTAAAAGATCTCGTAATTTACAAATGCTTTTAAATCAGAGAAAAATGTTCAGGCAACCTGTATCACATTGACATATACAGCTTAGCGAAAGGTCCCTCGGGTATGAGAGTAATCATTCCGTTGTGCTGGTGGATTAATGATACTACCATCACCCCAATGTGCAAACTTGTACACCTGCGTATATCTAAGTTGATCAGGCGAATGATATGATTTGAATTAAAATAAATAAATAAGTACTTCGGACGTCTAACGCAACTCCATTTAGTCCTAAGCTAAGCAGTTATAGGTACTAGACAGCTGATATAAATACATATGTAATTTTTATGTAAAAAATGAACCCGCGATCTCAAGCACACCAGTCACATATACTACCACTGCGCCGTAGAGGCAGTCGTTAATATTAAATAAATTAATTCACAAGTAATTAAAGAACGATATATGTTCCCAGTAATCTTTTTGCGTAAAAATCATTCAAAACGTAAAAGTAAAGTAACAAGAACAAGTAATGAATTATTAAAAAAAAAATGCGTATTATTTTTTTATTACTGTTTTTTTTTATTTTGATGTATCCAGTGTCACTCTCACGACTAAGATGAATCTATTGACACCACTCACATAAAAATACGACATGCCGTTTAGGCTTTAGAGCGTGCCCAAGAAATATACACACATACTAACATACACTCCAAAAACATAACCTTCTTTTGCAGTCGGGTAAAAATATTAAAAAAAACCATTACGTTTGCGTAATTTTTTTTATAAATGGATATAGCCTATGACATCCGGGCTATTATTACATAACCATTGACACCTCATTTATTAAAATCCTTTTGGTGGTTTAGGTACTAACATGGAGCAGCCAAAAAACATAGACAGCAAAAACTTTTGACTTCAACTGAGTGATGATGATGATACGAACTAAAATCTAGTTATTTACCTCACAGAGTTGCCTTCCTCACCTACCTGTGTGAAATATTATATTATAACAGGCGACCTGGCGAACTTCGTACCGCCATATTTATTTTCGTGCAAACTTTCTGAATTACCGAATAACTTGTTTTAGTAAGCCCGTGTTAACTTCCCGCAGGGTCACAGTGTAGTATAACCGGACTAAGAAAATATAAGACACCGGTTTTCTTTCATTTTTTCTATACAAACCTTTTCCTGATAATAACAAATACATAAAAAATAATTTTCGTGTTTGGTGCAATCGATCGAAAATTATGCGCGTACATGCATTTTTGTGATTCTTTTTTTATAATATTTATATAGAAGATTTGGAAAGAAGCGAGTAAGTATCTACCATCACCATCAGCAGTTTTTAATAGTCTGGTCACTGCTGGCCGTAAACCTCCGCTACGAAAGGAGGTATCAATAACAGCCGAAAATTACAAGATTCTGATTTTAAGACTTCATGTTAAGTTATAAATTGCCGTGTCGACGACTCTCTGTTGTCATTGCCAAACCCCAAAAGTGAGGGACTATATACTATATATATATGAAGCTTTTTAGCTATTTAAAGAAATACTTGTACAGTAAGTGTATGAAAATTTACTCGTAAATCGTTTCTCCCGCCTACGTTACAAGTTTACGATAAAAATAGCAAAAAAATTTTGACTTAAATTGCGAAACAAACTTATAAACAAATTATTGCCAGAAAACTTTTGAAGTTTCCAAGAAAACATAAAAATATGTACTGTACAAGTACAAAACCGCCTACACCACACAAAACTTAGAAAAAATATTTCAGAGGAGCCTTTACGCCATAACTTTATTGAACATACCTTATACATCGCACATCTCAGTCCATACTACAGATAAATGTACTTAAACTCGAATGAGTTTATGTGGCATCTTACATGTAATTTAGCGTATACTTTATAACGTAACAATAAATAAAAAAAAAATCAAAATAAACTAAACTAAGCTTCTAAGTCTGGGTGTACTTTGTGTCCGTTTCATGTATGTTTGTATTGATCCCCGTGACACAGGAATGAATATTCCTAATTCGGGAGTCGTAAAAAAAAAGAAAGAAAAATCTTTATTAAAATGACTTTGTCCTTTCGATGAATCATTATTTCTATAAATTTAATTGTAAAGTAGAAGAAGAATATCTATCAAAAACGTCCTTATAACCTACTGAAATACAGGTCAGAAAATAAACAAAAAGAAAATATTTAATAGGCAGTTCAAAAAGGAAGATAAACTAAAAAGCTTATATCATTTCAACTTTCTTTGTATTGTATTTAGGGACAACACTTGTAAAGTTTAATCCAGCTCGCCAACAAAACATTACTATATAATAAAACATCAAGGGTAGAAACAAAACCTTCAAACAACGTAGTTTACGCTCAAATCGAATCAGAATTAATCGCATTATCCTGATCCAACAAACAAGTAACTGTACCAGGTGAGCATATATTGTTAGGAGATTTAAAACAAGTAATGAATCGATCGTAGTGCCCGGACGGTACTGCAGTACAGCCGCACATTCAAGGGCGACGCGTTGCGGCCGGCGCGATGGCGACAGTGGCTCGCTCACGCAATGCTGTTGCCAACTTAACGTCATGGTTGCCACCTGAATCGGATTGCTTATCATTCGTTATTTAAAATTACGTTAGATTCGAAATTTAAACTTTCCAATATTAAATAAATTATAGTAGAACAGAGTATGCATAACATTCTATTATATTATTTTTTGACTCCGTTTAGTTTTCGCAGGGACCTCTATATTCCAAAGTGGTGCGCTGGTTAATGACTATGCTTAAAGAAATAGAGTCTGTTGATTCAAATAATATACATTGGTTTGTTATATAACTAAAACCTTTTTAATAATTAGGGAGTGAACATATATGCTAAGAAAGTAAATTCTTCATACTCTTTGCAGTAAACTTAATAAAATACTAATCGAGTACAAATTGGTGTGACCTTAATGTACAGAAGAATAAATCAGTGATGTGCTTAAATTCAATTATATAGCCGCTTTACAAGGGCCCTAAGAATAGGACTTGTAGTCTGATAGGGGCTGGTAGGTATTCTTCGATTCAATTAAATCATTCCGTCTGGCAAACGGGTTGTTGTTAAATACACTGTTATTTTTATTTGACTCCTTTTATATCGGGTTTACAGACAGACACAAGTCTGTTGCGTCCGTCCGTATGTATGTCTAAATGGTTTGATAAAGTGGGTCAACCTTTTGAAGAATTATCTTTGTTAAGAGAGATCTTTTATATAAAACGTCTTGCAACGGAATTTTAGGGTGAATTCTACTCGCGCTTAACCGGTTTAGTACTGAGCATAATGCTTTTTTTATCAGTTACTTGTTTTCATAGAGTAAATTACTTTTTTTAACTCATGAGCTTTCAAAATTATTTAAATTAAATTTAGAACATAATTTCATTAAAGTCCTCACAATGATAATTCAGGATGTTCCATTTACAAAAGTGCTTAGTCTTTTTAATGGGATCAAGGTGAAGGTAACCTTTCTGCCGATTTCTCAAGACTCTGAGCGTGGTAATAATTCAGGTAATATAGGTACTTAGACACGAAATCCAGCCCCTTCGAGTTGGTTACAGAGTTGTATTACTGTGGGAGAGTCACGCTTCGGTATGCATGGGCTAGCTCGAACGGAGTGATACCACGGCCTCGCAGAAAACCGGTGTGAAACAGCGCCTGCGCTTTGTTTTACCGAGTGAGTGAGGATACCGGAGGCCCATAATCCAATCCTTCCCCTCATCCCTCTCCCCATCCCCAAGGCCGGCAATGCACTTGTGACGCCTCTGGCGTTTCGGGTGTCTATGGGCGGCGGTAATCGCTTACCATCAGGCGATACGTCTGCTCGTTTGCCCCCTATTCCATAAAAAAAGACATTTATCTAAGAGATATAAATTCCTTCCTTTTCCTTGCACTTTTCTAGAAGTTAAATTTATTAGTATTTGTAGTATTTAATTCAAATACTTACCAGAATAAATTAAGCTCCATATTTTTACAGTAAAAGGTGTCTTAAATAAACTACTTTTCTTTTGAATAAATTATTTTGTAGACTATTTGATAACGTCTTTAAACTGTGTGTAGGAATAATTATGTTAGAAGCCGTTAATAGAGTTACAAGAATTAGGAATAGTATAATATTTGCTTACATTAAATAGCAAATAGTTTTGAGTGCACAAGATACTGACTGGTAGCCGGTAGTCGGATATCTGTATCTTCAATATTCATATTTTATTGTTAATTTTTCATCAGATTAATTAAATAAAAAAATTAATTCAATTAGTGTGATGTTCATCAACAACTCATAATGTCCCACTGCTAGGCTCGGGTCTCCTCTCAGGAGAGCTTAAGGCCATACGTCCCCACGCTGGCCAAGTGCGGGTTGGGAACTGGCAAGAATACGTTGTGGCTACGTAATCTTACCGTTGGATGTTTTTAAGCCGCCCAAAGACTCCCAACTAAGCTTCACGACTGTTATCCTTTGATAACAACCGTGTCGCCGTGTTTAATGTGATGTTATAATCTCCTTATATGTTATTTCGCGTATATCATATTTTCGAGAAAAAAATAGAATTACTGTGAATTAAAAACTAAACTAATATAGAGCCGGTTACTTATTAGTAACCGCTGATAACGCAGGAATGACAAAAAGAATTTATCATAAGACGTAAAAGGTGAAATGTACAGGTTTCGGCACAAGCGGGGTGTAGCTGAGGTAATCGAGAATAAAAGGATAATAAATAGCGTCACCTAGTCCCAAACTAAGCAGAGGTTATATTATGCGTACTAGACAAATGAGACAAATACATTTATACTTTTTTGTAAATTCATACATATTATACAAAGAAAGCACCCAAACTCCGAAACAAGTATTTGCAGATCATACAAACATATGGTCCGGCCCGGGAATCAAACCCGAGACCTCGAAAACAGCAGTTGTATAAGCAACCTTTACGCCACCGAGTAAAAAAGTACTTATTCTATTAGTCAATCTAGCTTATGTACTACCTAGGTAGGTGATCATAAGCTAGATTCGGTCGGAGGTTCCCCCTTTTGTGATGGATGACACCCGTTCAAAAAAAAAAACAAGAAGGTACATCAGATATCCTAAATAGTATTATTCTTTACGCCACTGTGGCATCTATCTAACACTTCTCGAGCCTACACCACCTTTACCCTTTTGATATAAATATTTTATTACCAGATAACTCGCTAAATAAGACATAGCAATATATCTTCTCCAAAACGTTCCTCATATATCATTCATATAATCGTTCACAGATCATTATATGTCTAATTTAGCTAGTTTATGTCCAAAACGATTACAATTTTGAATTAACCAAGTTACTGTGCGTTGAATTAATTAATAACTTATACTTTAAAGTATTAAAGGTATTTATAGAACATAGTATTGGGAATTTTTCGATAAAAAATCAGTATCAGATAAGCGTTTATGCTTAAAGATGAAAATAAATAGAATACTCAGGTTGCAAATTTATTTAACTTCTTTTCAGGCGCTTGAATTGAAAATGGATTTTATTAAAACACTACGAGAAATACTAAAACAGAAGTTTTTGCTCGTGCCATTAATAAAATTATAAATAAATCTGTCATTTTTGACAAAAAAAATGCTATAATTAGTTCAATTAAAAACACAGACAACAAAATTAAAGTTGCTACGAAACAGCATTGCTGCTACAGTTATCGTAGCAACTATGTAGAACTCTCGACTATCGTCGCATTACGTAGCAGAACAAGCTCGTAGCTGAAAAATATAATCAATGTTCATCTGTTTTAGGCCCAACCAATAAGGATTGTTTCATTTACAAAATGTATTTTTTCTACGTCTTCTTTTTAACTTCCTAATCAAATCACTATAAAATCTCCCAAAATATCTTTACGATACTGCTATAATGACATTTGTATTTTACAACAATAATTAGGAAACTCAAGGAAATTCAGGTAAATTCTAAAATACCTCACTAAGGATAAACCAACGAAAACAAACAAAGTAACGCAATCAAATGATACGCACAGATTATTGAAGCAGCCTCCCTAAGGATAACTTCGGAAGCCTTTCATCTACATCGAGTATACCCTCAGAGATTTCTCAGAATCTTTATCTTTTAACGATAATGTACAAGTTCATTATAAATAAGTACACCAAAATCTTGTACTCCTGACTTATATTGAACAGATTTTTATTTGGGAGGCCGTTAATACATTAGGGATATACCTATACTACGTGACCCGTCCATTTATATATTTTTTTTATTTTTTTGGTGTAATGGATTTTCAAAATTCATCACTTAGTCTCATAGATATGGGAAGCGCTTAGGTTTTCATCAAGTACTTAATAATAATTGTTTATTGGTTATCCATCTTTGATACAACAAGGGAATACGTTAACGGCTGCAATATCTAAAACTGTGATGCAGTCATTAGCACTCAGATACGTGGTTGTAATTAACTGAAAATCAAGAAATATTATATTATTTTCATGAATTTTTAGTATTAATACTAAAAATTCATGAAAATAAAGAAAATCAAGTATGCAGTGATTACAGTGTTTAATAGTAAGCGCATGTGTGCATAAGTTTGGGTGTAAGAGAGTGTGTGAATGTAATATCGTCAAGATAAGCCCTATATTAATAACGACAAGATGATCAAAAAAATATTTTATGTACTGTACAAAACTGATTAAAAAGGTGTAATAATTTTTTTAGAGGACATAAATATTTTTGTAAAGTATTTATGAAATACTACATGAAAACAAGAGTTCTCAACACATATTACAGTTGGTTACCAAGGGGAGTAGTGATCTTTAACGAGCTACGTTTCTAAAATGACTTTTCATTTTAATTTAAACCATAACGTTAACTAATTATAAGTGATTTCAATTTTATAAACAAATCTGACCTTATTTACAAATTGTACTGGTATGCGGTACACGATAACTGCAAAGTATGACGTCACTTCTCTTCAACGTCATGCACTTAACATACCTCGCACCATTTTCAGTGCAAAGGTGTTTAGTTTAACGAACAATTTAAATTTCAAATCAGTTGCATTGCCTTTCAAAGGTCTATACTATCTCAAAGAAAAAATTCAACATTACAAGTAACTAACACAATCTTTAAATAATAACACGTTACTCTGCGACAGGAGTTTCATTCCCATCATCTAGATGGTTGGCAGTCCACAACTGTCCAGGAACTTTATGCCTCGCACAAAAAAACTGTGGAATGAAGGTCTGCGGTATTCCCGGATCAATACGGCTTTTAAACCTTCAAGAAAGGAGCATACCTTTCCTCCACTTGCGACTCCTTTGTTGTTACGGGTGTCGAATTGCGTTTACCATCAGGCGATATGCTCCTTGGCCCTATCCCATAATAAAGAAATAAAATCTACTGTCAATACAATAAAACTTTCATGAGATCGTCGTTGAGAAACCCAGTCTCTTTAACTTGTCGGATAAATATAATATTAACTGCTCTTGGCGTTTTAAGTTACATGTAACTTGCCATATAATAAGTAAGTAAATAAAATATACCTAGATCTAGTCATACGTCGACTTAATATTGGCCACCCGCCAGCTAGACGGTCTGGCGACCTGTTCAATTTGGCTGCAGTGAATTTGAGAGAAGCGGGAGTAAAATAATAATACTTATATCATCATCATTGGCTTAAGAGCTACGCTCTTGTCGACGCAGCTTTATCCAGCTCTCCCTATCAAGAGCCGACCTTGACCTTCATATACGTCGTAACTGCTGCTTTTTATTTAATCTGTTCTATATAACTATGTCTCGGTCTTCCTCTTCCTCTTTTTTCTTCTATTTTTCCTTCTATGATATTACTTATAAAGTTATCGTGACGTACAAGATGGCCTACCATCTTGCCTCTTCTAATTTCTATAGTAGATATCGATATCAGCAGCCTTATTAATACTTATATATATAAAGGGATGAAAATATATTTGGTACATTAAAGTTATTACTATATCTTACTCACATACTTTTATTAAAAATTAAATAGTTTGAGTACAGATATATACGATACCTGACTGTGTAAATCAACCTGCAAATGCCACTGCGAATAAAGGCCTACCTTAACAAGCGCCAACTATCCCAGTATCTGGCAGCTCGCATTCATCCGGTAAATATAATGGTTTTAAATTTATAAAAGCAACTAAATATTTTAACCGACTTCAAAAAAGGAGAAGGTTCTCAATTCGATTGTATTTTTCTTGTGTGTGTTACCTCATAATGTAAAATAATATAAACGGGTACATCTCACATATGGACGTGTCTCTTGTATACAACACAAGAGTGCATAAGCATTGGTAGGCGCTTACCATCACGTGATCGATCGTTTACTTATTATTCCATAAATATAATACCAGCGGATATAACATCGAACATTAGAAATTTATCTATCTAATACCTTTAAACGAGCAATTTTTGTATATATATAATATGAATCTGGGCAACGGCTCCAACTGTTTTCATTATTTTTTTGTTTTATGTAATAGTGGACAAACGAGCAGACGCTGATGGTAAACGATTACCGCCGCCCATAGACACTCATAACACCAGAGCTGTTACAAGTACGTTGTCGGCCTTCGGGGATAGGGAGGTGGAAGGGGAATGGGGGAAGGGTTGGAATATGGGCCTCCGGTATCCTCACTCACTGAAACACAGCGCAGCCGCTGTTTCACACCGGTTTTCTATGAGGCCGTCGTATCACTCTGGTCGAGCCGGCCCATGCATCCCGAAGCGTGGCTCTCCCACGTTCAATAATTTAGTATGCAAGGGGTTTCGGAGGTGATAAATAGATCTAGATTCAGTTTTACTAAAATTTACTACAACCAGTAAACACATACTGTCTGTACTTTTGTTCAGTCAAATAATGGACTAAACATGTTACATTTTTGCTCTCCTGCAAAATTTGCCGTGTCCATAACTAGACATTAAATTCAACAACTGACTATATTTTAAACGTAATTGTTTTTTGCTAGAAATCCCACCATATGGTGGGGGATATCTAGGTCATATGACCTAGATATCCTGTCGATCGATATATGCATTGTGACTTATTAAATATTAATAGTACTAAAGCTTTTATTATTTCTCACTCGATATGTTTATGCGCATTCAGATATATTTATAACGTTACGTACATTATACTTTAATGTTCGTCTGGTATACAGTTTAAACATTTTCTGAAGGTATATTGCTCTAACAGAAAAAATAGTTTGACGTAGAATGCAATAGAGTTTTAATTGTTAGCTTTTCACTGTCAACAGAGAACCTAAAACCTTCATTGAGATCAAGGAGTTTGATGTTTTTTTTTAATTATTAACTTATTGCATATAAAGTATAAAGGCGGACTTAATGCCATTAGGCATTATCTACCAGTAAACTTTCAGGTGTTGGAGAAATATGATGCAGTAGGTGCAAGGACAAAATTTTGAACTGTTTGTTTGTGTTTAAAGTCTATATTATAGTAGGTAGTAGAACCATGCAGATTTCAGTATCAACTCTACCGAGGCGGTACTACCCCCTCACATAAGACCAACCTAAAATGATAGCATTCATGCTGTCGTGTAACGTTAATGAGTTCGAGACCGATGGCGCAATTATGAAAATCACCTCAATAGGCCATAGTGTGGGTCCCCATCCTACATTGTCCTTATCTGCAATGAGTATGGTGACCGCTACTCTTGGGCTCTAGTCCTGCTTTTTATCAGGCAAATTAGAGTCACTTAGTCAGGTCCATATTTAAAAAAGAAATGATAATAATTAAGAGAAACCTTAATAATTTTGATGACTAAAAAATGATTCAAGTGTTATGTTCAGAATATCTATTCAAGAACAAGCTCTAAAAGCATATAAAGCTACTTCATATACTACATAATGAGAAAGTATGATTACAGAAAAGCCCATCACTTTTAACATCGCTTTCACGAATAGCGTTAGAAGATCCCAACCGTTTTTGAGAATAATTGGCTTGTCACCGTTTCACGCCAGCTAAACACTAGAGCGTTAAGTTCCAGCTGACATAAGCGCAATGTCAAAAAGGCTTTTCTTTCATCACACTTTTACGTATATTTTTTAATGTTGTCGATGAAAAGCATCTATGTAATGAAAGATTAAGAATACAGAGTGTTATCACCTTTACTTATATCGAGGATGATGTAAGATGCAACTAAGAGAGCAAACTCGAAGAGCAAAACGAAGGTCAACATCACCGCATAAAGAAAAAAAAAGGTTTGAAACAAACTCTATAGTAACCCGTTTAGCAACGTGGTATAATAGGCCAAAATCTCCTTGGCAAGGAAATGCCTATGTCCAGCACTAGCCTCTTAAAGTCTATTGATGATGTTGATGAGTGACGATGATAAAAGGCAACGAAAGAGTTTTTTAACATCGGCCTTCTGTGAGGCATAATGGTATTACTCGGGTTGAACAGGCCTATGTATGCAAAGCATGACTCTTCATTTGTTAAGGTCAAGACGCGGGCTACTTTATAAAGGCCTTTTCTTAAAGTCCATGGCAAAAAGTCTTCATTCAAGAGCATCTAGTAGTTATAAGAAAATTATTATGAAAGAAAAACACACACACAGAATACGAATGATATTAGTAATTTATACTCTCGATTGTCGGCACTTGATGGAACTTGTTGCAATATATTCTAGAATGAAACTAAAGAAGTTTGAATCTGAAATGATATTAGTATTATCATATTTAACTAGATATTCTACTTGCAGCAAACAACAGCTAAACTTGGTCCGGCACACGTTAAGATTTTACAGAAAGCAAACTAAAACTTTGAACGAAAACATTCAACGTCCACTGTAAAATCAAGTTACCATCCATTTAGCAGCTTATGAACTAAAACGGATAGTTTGAATAACAGCAAGTCCAGGATTTATTAGTGTTTTTAGCTTACCAACTAGTAAAATTGTTTTAAACTTAACTCGTAAATCTTCCCCTGTTTAAATATTTGTGACCAACTTTAATAAAAACTTCAATAAAAATTAAATGAAAAAAGACAAAAGGAACTGAAAAATTAAATATAATAAAATATATAAATTTAAATTTTGATCCTAAATTAACTCTTACGGTTAATACCTGAATAATTTTGAGTTTTACTACAACGAAGCAAACTAATTATGACGTAAAATTAAATGGCGCCAGTGAAACGTACGAATTATTCTTTTGCCGAAATGTTAGACATGTTTTGTTCTTACTTAATTTTATTTAATTTATACTCTCGATTGTCGGCACTTGATGGAACTTGTTGCAATACATTCTAGAATTAAATTAACTTATACTTATTCCAATATTTTAATAAAATTATTAAATTTATATAATACATTGGGAAGTAGAATGATATGAAAACATATCATCCTCATTACCAGCCTATTGCAGTTCGATTGGTTGAACCACACCACTTGGTTCGATTCTCGGCTTCTCGCATTTAGGGGCCCTGCCCAAGTTGTAGGTGTTTATCTTTCTGCAATCGTTAACGCCTAAATTTTTGTGTGTCACTAGCTAATCTTACAAAAAATAGTAGCCACATACACGAGAATTTAGATGTAATGATTGCAAAAAAATAACTCTTGCAACTTGGTTAGGGGGGCAGTTTATTTTTTTTTTGTTTAATTTATTTTAACTTAAATTACACATGTTACAGTCTTAAGTCTGCCAAACTGTAGGTCAGTTTGTCGGCAAAATTATGAGGAAAAGACCTGTAAATCATCTTGTGCAAATTTAATGGCCTGTAGACGTCCTACACAAAACAAATACTCTAAAATAAATAATAATATAAAAAAAAAATAATACAATGTAACATTCTTTAGTTAAAACGTCAGCAGAAATTTGTGCTACATCTTAGAAATAGTTTATAGTATCGCATAATTTATATATTGTTTATAATATAGCAAAATAGGGACATAAATAAATATATATATTGGATATTTAACACACAACGCCATCTAGTCCTAAACCAAGCAGAGCTTGTATTGTGGGTACTAAATAACTGACAAAACTACATAAATACTTTCTTTTTGTAAATACACACATATTAAACATAGAAATGAAAAAGAGACTGTAAATAAATTTCAAGCTACGAACAGAAGGCAAAGGTGTTCAACTTATTTTACAAGCTGCAAATTTTCTACAGGTATTCATGTTCTACGTAGAACTAAAAGCCTGATCTAGTATTAGGAGATTATCTGACTTCCATTGTGTTGTATATTATGAGCTAACGTCAATGATTTTATTGCTGGCGAACACGCAATAAATTTATGACCTAGCAATTTGTTACGATACTAAAATATATGCAGAAAACACCTACTAAAATGAATTGACTAGTTATTACATTTTGAATTAAACAAATTTATTGAATTCAAACAAACAAGGGTTACTCCTTGAATTTCCAATGTTTTATCCCTTTAACTTGGACTCAAGTGTTCATACCGTATCTGAAAATGCTGTATCCTAGAAAATAAACAAATAGTAGTTTTTGTAAAATGTAAAAAAAAAACTTCTACCCGTTTTAAACTAACTAATAATTACAGAAGCAGAGCATGTGACTTGTAATAAAGTTAGAATTTTTTTGTTCTTGATTTCGTGTAAACGATTCACACACAACACACACACAACAGCCCATAATGTCCTATTGCTGGGCTCGGGTCTCCTCTCAGGAGAGGGTTAAGGCTCGCATCCCACGCTGGCCTAGTGCGGGTTGGGGACTGGCAAGAATACGTTGTGGCTACGTATATCTTGCCGTTGGATGTTTTTAAGCCGCCCGAAGGCCTCCAACTAAGCTTCACGACTGTTATCGTATGATAACAACCGCGACCGACTGCTTAACGTGACCTCCGAATCACGGAGACGCTCATGGTAACATGCCACCAGCGGTCACCCATCCAGGTACTGACCGCGCCATCGTTGCTTACCCTCGATGATTGTTTCTAATCACCGAGTGCAACTGGGCTATGAGCGCCTGTAAACGATTATTTTATCTGATATATTTTAAATATGGAATGTACTGCAGTAAACAGTTTTAAAATCTTAATGACTTATTTGTACTTACACTAAAAATAAATATCTTACAGAAAAGTAATGATTTTAAATAGAAATAGAGCTTACATTTTCATAATAAAAAGAATAAAGTCGCTGATGAAAGTAAATATCAAACAGTACAATGTGACAACAAAATATTTGGCAATCTGTGATCAATTCCATCTGGATGGATCTGGATAAGGCCAATAATTTAATCCCAGTGGCACTTTTGAAAAGAATATTGCCTACAATATATTTTTCCTCCCAAATCTTATCTATCTATCTAGAACTGAATTTCTTCATTCGAAAATTTTATATTTAAGGGTTTGCAGTTTTTTTGCTGTGGGTTGGCAATTTTTTTTGAGGAATTACGAATTGAGCTGTACTCAAAGTAATGGATCTAAGGACTAGCTCATAAATTCGAGCTAGAACCGGCCTCTAGAAATTCCATTAAATAATTACACCAGATTCTACCAAACCTAAACACAGACTTACCTTTGATACAAAATTATATTACTATCATTATGTATCATCGTCATCATCGTCATCGGCCTATTGCAATCCACTGCTGGACATAAGCCTCTCTCAAGGAACACTATAGAACCCGGTCTGCTGCGTTTTGCATCCAATCGCCGCGGCGCCGCCAGTCCTCTTACGCAAGTCGTCCCTGTATATGGTCAGAAGACGTCTCACATTAAGTTTGCCTAAATAATGATTGGCACATTAAACTAAAATTGGGCAGAACTTTCTTTCTACGAAGTCGGAAACCCGTTAATATAATTAATTATTGATACAAAGAAGTTTTTACCTATTAATTAGGGAATTTCTCATATAGCATAGTTCATTGAACACTGAAGTACTATTGAAAAGGTAATAATTTTTCCTACACGTAACGTATGATATGAATAACAAAAGAATAAAATATAAGTTTATGAAAAGCAACAAAGTAAACTCATAAAATGTTAGCAGAAACAGTCAACAGACCCTGACGTGTATTATATTCGTGACCATAAAACGCTCATTCCAGATTTTCATTCCGATAGCATGAAATACGTTAACAACCTTTTCGGGTACAATTTTAATCAAAATTGAAGCTCAATAATATAATCTAAGCGTTTGAACCTTCACCTTTGTAAACGCTCCATATTTAAAGTGTTTAAAAAGTTTGCGCTATAAACTTAGGATTAAGAAGGCAACGTGCTTGTGAATCTTGTTTTAGTTAGTTAGATGACCGGAGCTCAGACCACCCGCTCTTTTCTTGGGGGTGCTTAAAGAACGACAAAGAACTTATGAGTATTGAGGTAAAGGGGTCCACAGGTGTCTGCTAGTTTGCCCTCGTGTACTATAAAAGAAAAAATGCTCTCATCACACATTTATTTGTTTTGGGACCGAAACAAATAATCGCTGACTAAGCAATCAGGGTTTCTAACCATTAGAATAACTGGCTCAAATACTAATCGTTTACTACTCACGTTGAATTTTGAGGTAGACAGGCCCTGTAATGAAATTAGACTATAAATACAGCACTAGCAATTTTCCTAATGTATATAAATTAGTTCCTAATTAATTTATTAGACACAATGCTAGGCGGGAGGCAGTATTCCCATTAAGTTAAAGTGATATATACTTGACACGTCGGCGTCGTTAACGTATTAAATTCTCTCTCTCTATTCTCTGACGTATGACTCACTTACATACTTGAAATGATTCTAATTTAATATGACAAAACGGGGACAGCTCATGTTCCATTAAAAAAGAAAAATATTATGTTACTCTAGTGCCTATTATTCTGTCTTCACTTCAACGGATTTGGAGTTTAGGTATTTGGAGAGTAACTTAATTTGCATGTACTCGGATCAAGCGGATTTAGATTACTCAATTAGAAAAACAATGGATTCTTTATTAGTTGCTTTTCAGTTTAGTAATCATCGCCGATACATTTATTTCGAATACATAGTAAGAGAAAAAAAGACAAAGAGATCTCATCTGCATTTCCTAGCACCAGTAACGTTATGTTACAACAGCGTGAACAAGTTTCCTTATGTCGCGGATTGTTTTTAGAAATTTAAAGGTTAACCTACAGTTTCAAATATTGTTTTTGTGAAACTGAAACCATTTACACATCACACACATTGAAAGCTCTCAAAAAAAAAACTTCCCTCGTGTTTGTAATTTTTTCATTGCTACTCCGCTCTTTTTAATTGCAGCCTCCTTAATAACTGGGATATGTACCGCTGAATTTTTTTTATATATATTAGTAGGTAGATACGAATCAAGATATACCGTGGGAGAGCCACGCTTCGGCATGAATGGGCCGGCTCGACCGGAGTGATACCACGGCCTCACAGAAAACCGGTGTGAAACAGCGCTTACGCTGTGTTTCATCGAGTGAGTGAGGATACCGGAGGCCCATACCCCAATCCAACGCCCCCTATCCCCCTCACCATCCCCTTTCCCCCCAGGCCGCCATAGTGTGGGTCACCATGCTGCATTGTTCTTTTTCGCATTGAGGATGGTGACCACCACTCTTGGATTCTGCTCATGCTTTCCATCA
>PKRV01000563.1:1313679-1437045 GCA_003709505.1 Hyphantria cunea
AAAAAAAAAAAAAAAAAAATATGTTGAAGTTTTAAACTAATTCGAGAAATTCGTTTGTTTCAGAGATGGAAATCGTGCCCGAGGGGAAAAACTTTCGATTGGTTTCAGAAGACGAGCTTCCAGCTGTGGCTGATATCTTAGTGCAGTATATGCCTGAATCTTTAAAGGTAACTTTTAATGGATTTGAGATAAGATACGCATATTTACGAAATACATTTTTATTAAAATTACTGGCTGGCCGAACAAAAATAAAATTAGCAATAATTATTTTTATTCTGTCCACGTAATTTTATATTATTATTATTAAAACCTTCCTTACCCCTTAAGAAAAATAAAAATAAGTTATCCGAACTGGATCGAGCCATTCTCGATTTTTACGCTTAGCAACATTAATTTTTATTGATATATGTAGATAACTTTAAGATTACGTGCGATACAAATACAAGGCAATATGTGATATAGATGAAGTAATCAGATCGTATCTAGACGGTAGTATATAAGACAAAATTAATTTTTGAAAGAAAATATTTTTAATAAATATTTTATATATCTTGAAGTATACAATGAAAACAAGACAACGTCACTGAAAAGAGAATAAAATCCGAAAAAAAACATTATTATTATTGTTACGTGTGGAAACCCCGGAAAGGCCGTCACCCCACCGGAATTTGCGGCGGAGCGGTGTGTCAGAATCGAACCGACTAAAACCACACGGCGTGCCACTCTGCGCCTGAGACGGGAGGGATCCGGGAACTGCTGATATTAACACATCTGGAACTTAAAACAACCCATCTAGCCAACGTGGTATACTATGCCAAAACCTTCTTTTTAAAGAGAGGCCAACAGTGGACTGTTATTGTATGTGGGAGAGCCACGCTTCGGCATGAATGGGCCGGCTCGACCGGAGTGATACCACGGCCTCACAGAAAACCGGTGTGAAGCAGCGCTTACGCTGTGTTTCATCGAGTGAGTGAGGATACCGGAGGCCCATACCCCAATCCAACGCCCCCTATCCCCCTCACCATCCCCCTTCCCCCCAGGCCGCCATAGTGTGGGTCACCATGTTGCATTGTTCTTTTTCGCATTGAGGATGGTGACCACCACTCTTGGATTCTGCTCATGCTTTCCATCAGGCAGGGCAGAGTCATTTTGGCAGCTTAAATAAAAAAAAAAAAAAAAATGTATACACTGGCTGTTGATGTGATATAGTATAGAATTGGTCAGTATTGTGCCAAGGGATCAAATTTCTGGAGACACGATAGAAAGCTGACCTATAGTTTATTTAGAAACGCAAGTAATTACTGAAAATTTCACTACAAATATTGTAAGCTCTGTCTAGTTTGATATCATACTAAAGATGTGACGAGTTTAAATTTAAAAAAAAAATATCACCTAGTTACAAAGGTCTACTATAACTAAAATTTCGTTAAACTGTATTATTGTTTGATGTCTATTTCTAGTTTCATCAAACGATTCAAACATATCGAAACAACAAGGTGTGGGACTTTCATTTTTATGTAGCGAAGAACTGGCCCGAGGATCCGATCTGTCTTCACTTTCCTGGCTGTACCAGTACGGTAAGCAGCTTAATGTTATATTATATTTATCTTATAGTTTCTTCCCAAATTGAGTCTTGTTAAAACCTGAGTTTTCAACCTGTAAAGTCCGACGTGTATTCCTGTGTGTTTTACAATTCCTATAAAGACTAGGAGAAAAATAACTTCGTATCACCTAATTATAAAAGTTGGTCCAATCGTTCTTGAAATTTAAAATTAATATGACTACACGATTGGCCTGGTGGTTTCAGTGGTCGCCACACCGCTTCCTACTGCGTCAAGTGTTGTGGGTTCAAATCCTACATGAACAACACTTTGTGTGATCCATAAATTGTTGTTCTAAGTCTGGGTGTACTTTGTATCCGTTTCATGTATGTTTGTAAAGATCCCCGCGACACAGGAATTTATATTCCTAATGCGGGAGTTGTCTTTAAAAAAAAATTCGTTATCATATATGTATATATATATATATATATATATATATATATATATATATATATATATATATATATATATATATATATATATATATATATATATATATATATATATATATATATATATATATATATATATATATATATATATATATATATATATATATATATATATATATATATATATATATATATATATATATATATATATATATATATATATATATATATATATATATATATATATATATATATATATATATATATATATATATATATATATATATATATATATATATATATATATATATATATATATATATATATATATATATATATATATATATATATATATATATATATATATATATATATATATATATATATATATATATATATATATATATATATATATATATATATATATATATATATATATATATACAGAATACTAGGTTATATTTCCTGGTTGCAATCTAAATCTTAATAATCAATAATCATCATTCGCCTAAAAACTCATTTCAAAAAAAAAAGAGGAGAGAGAGAGGAGTTCTAATATTCTGTTTCGATAATAGTAACATAGATACAAATTCTCTATTGTATAAATTAATAAATTTACAAGAATATAGAACTTTCTAACAACAAATTTATTATCTTTTGTTTGCGTACACAAGCTGTGATTAATTAAAACTTGTTTCAGAAAGAGACTTTAATACCTGAAATACGTTGTTACAATTTTGTTAATTAAGTAACTATTGACCGCGGCTTCGCTCTCGTGAGCTCTTTACCATCTTTTGTTCAAATGATTTTAAAAATAAAAGTACTATTCAGGTCCAGTTCAAAAGGGTAATATCAAGTATTCAAGAGATCGTTGGTACTGCCACGGCTGAAAGTTTTACTTCACACATATATTTCCACAGGGTATTTGTGTATTGTTTTTCTTTATGTTGAAGCATTAAATGAAATTGCTTTGTGTTCATGCAAGCTATATGTTTTAAAATTCTCATCAGTTTTTAATGCGGTTCCCGTTAAAAGAGAGAGTGATTGGTTTACATGTATGATACGTATGTATCATGATATAGAAAAGCCTAGAATTTCAAGATTCTCTCCAGTGTGAATTCATGGTGTGTCGCTTCATAAATAACAGAATTAATAAGCGAATTGATAACATCGTCCTTCTTAAAGCCGTTTAAAATTAACCTACGTTAAAAACCTACTCGTAACAATATGAACTTAATAAGGATTTATATCAAGAGCCTCTAGTCTATTTCACAACCTTGCCTTGAAAATTATAAATTTTCAACAAGAAAAATAAAAACTTCTTTACCTTGTTCATTTTTATATTTCCTGTTATTACCAAATATAAACA
Organism: Hyphantria cunea; assembly: GCA_003709505.1. NCBI lineage: Eukaryota > Metazoa > Arthropoda > Insecta > Lepidoptera > Erebidae > Hyphantria > Hyphantria cunea. The sequence continues at coordinate 1,317,042 of PKRV01000563.1, forward strand.
CAATGGGACCGTAACTTTCTACTTCTAAAGTTACTTTCTTCTACTTCCTTTTTGCGGAATTATTAGGAATTGTGTACTTAAAGAAAGTTGGTATTTAAATTCTAAGCAGATTTAGGGGTTCGAACTCTGAACTAAAAATTGGCCAACTGAAACATGACGCCTCTTGCCGACGAAGGGATAAATGGATGGCGTCGACACAATGTTATATCGAATGTTTAAAAGTATGGAACAAAATAATTTATAAATATTTATGATAAATATATTAGTATCGACACTTTTAAATTTTCGATAAAAACATCAAAATTGGAGTTTACTCAACACCAGGCGGTAGTACCAAGTATTTCTAATTTTATCTAGTTTATATAATATAAAAATAAAATATAATAATAAAATGTAAGCCGAGGCCTGTGCTATAGATCTCCAGGCCTCCAATTCATAACTTTAATAGATTGTCAACATGTGAGAATCGTACATGAGTGTTGTGAATGAGTAAACAGGAACAAGTTCTGGGTGATAATTATCGTACATTTATGCATGTGCATTGTAAAGCGTATGTACGAGTGTGTTTGTGTATCTGTGTGTGTGTGTGTGTGTGTGTAAGAGAGAGAGAGAGAGAGAGAGAGAGAAAATATGTATATGTGACCGCGTGTGTGTATGTGTATTAAGAGATATATAATTTTGTCTAGTATTGTTTACTTGTTTTAATGTAATGTAAATAACATACGTAATATATGTAATCGCAATAGGATGTAATCCATCTATATGTATATATTGTACACATCAGTCTATATTCTATGATTTCTTCCGTTTCTGAATAATTAAGTTTCTGTAAGCAATTAAGTATTATATTTTTACATTCAGTGTTGCAATAGTTGGGTAAGTTTATATGTAGAGTAAAAAAAATATAAGCTGTAGCAGCGAACTTCAAATAAAAATTCACATAAACCACTGTAGTACCAGTAACGCTCTTACGTAAACGGTGTTGAAAGTTCAATCTTAGAATCTATAAAATTCGTATACAGCAATAAATATTGATATAATACCAACACCACGAAAATACAATTGGTTTCTTATAACTAGATATATGTTATGATATACTCTTAAACTGGGTGTCTACAATATGGCTATGATCACTAACGTCTAAACTAAGCTGAGCCTGTATCTTCGATGTTAGATTCTTCCCAGGTTTTAACTAATCATAAAAAACAGATGCATGTAACAAAACTAGGTACACTGTATCAAAAGGTGGGCAAACCCACACAATATACATACATATATTAGCCTGTTATAAGAATAGTTCTCAGAATAATAGATCCAACTTACTGATTTATCTCGATACACAGGTATCACAACCACGCCAAACACATATATCACAATGTAATACACATCACAACAGTCACATGTAATTGAAAAACGAAAGATAATACAGAAAAAAATAAACAACAGTGATTTGTTAACACTACTAAACATGACAGGTATTTCTGCGTTTATAATCAATGATCCCGACATTAAGTCAGGTAATCTATATAATTACAGCCTATCCTAGCGATTACTTCACGGTTATATCCTGGTAAATGTATTTAAATAAATTTTAGATTTAGATTTCAAACTAGACATATTGTACTTAAATGTAGGTAGACCCAACATACTAACTTGCGCAGAAGCAAAATATACCGCACCGTCTATAAAGAGATCAAATGAGTGTGAGGCAACTGCTATAAAAACTTAAGACTTTTTTCAAATTTAAAAGATTGTTTTTAATGTGTTAAGGTTCCTTTTTTGTTTGATTTTAGTTACTTACATGCATTTGTAAACAAACTAGCATACATACTCAATAAATGCAATATACATCCATATGCATAATTACTTAATAATCTGGAACAAACTTTCTATTTCTTCATAGTTTCTCGATTTAAGCCATGATATTAAGGCTTTTTTACACTTGTGTTTATGTAAGGCGAAAATTTTCAAAATTTTATTTATTTTATTGTAAAGCATTGGACCAAGATAGCTCTGGAATTTTTCAATAAATGCTGTATTATGCGGCAACACAGGACACACCCTGTCTCTCCGTCGAGCAAAAATGCGACTGTCATATTTGACTTTTTTATGCTGTTCAATAACAATAGTCTTAACAAATAGCTGCCTAATAGTAAGCACATCACTTTTTGAGTATAGGTCGACGGTAGGATACTGGAAGGGTTTAAATAACACGACCTTCAGCAAAGTTCTTTGAGCACCTTCTAGTTTTATGGGATGTGTTTTTCGAGCTTCTCCCTAAGCAATAATTCCATATGTTAAAATAGATTGAGCTAGTGCATAGTATACCGTTTTTAGATGACCGTAATTGACCACGCATCATAAATTCTTAAAAATGTATAATATTTATTTATATTTACGTGTTCTTCCAGATAAATAATTAATATACGGACACCATGTTAGCTTATCATCAAGGATTATTCAAAGATATTTGATTGATTTTACTCGATTTAAATAGCTGCAATGGCAGTTGCTATTGGTTTCAATTTGGCAATGGTGGATTTGTATTTTAAATTTTGAGTTGCCCTTAATGAAGCCTCCGTATTACCAAATTAAATTATGCTGCAAATTGTCAAAACTCGCAAAAAAATCAAAGTACAAGGTACTTTCCGTGATCTCAAAATCTTGAAATTTGGTACGAAGTATCTTTTTATACATTTTCATACACAGATACAGGAAAAATTGTAAAAAGCATAAATTTTTAGTTATATCATAAATATGTCGTTTATGCTGCAAATTTTTGACACTCACAAGGGAATTAAAACCTACATGGTACTGCCCGTGAACTCAGAATCTTGTAATTTGGTAGGAAGCAACTTCTAATAGCACAGACAAGAGAAAAACTTTGAAAAGTCTAATTTTTTGCTTACATATTATAATATACCTTCAGGTTTGTACGAAACCGTCGGTGCGCGAGTCCGACTGCCACTTGGCCGGTTTTTTCTTTTTTTATTTGAATCATATTTCAAGTTGCAACGTTTTCGAATGACATATTTAAATATGTCTTTGAACAAAGCTGCTGTATATCCATTCATTTCATGATTCTATGTTCATTTTTTGTCTGTTTATTTTTGGAAAGAAAAAGTGGAACATTCTGCCGTTATAAAGGATCTTTTGGGGTATAGCTCAATTCGGAGCCCCAGCCGACATATTTTTAGCCTGCATTTTTACTAGTACTAAACAAAGTAACAGCACAAATGACTCAGCCACCTGTTTAAACTATAAATCCGTATTTAATAAATATAGCTTTCACTCGTCCATCTTTTTGTTAAAGCTAATGAAACGCCTACATCACAAAGACATCAGCGGCAGCCAAGCTCGGCTTACGGCTTAATTATGTGGGGTAGCCAAGCGTAACTAATCCTCGATATCTATCTAGACCAAGCTGTCAGTGAAGCGTAACTGAATGATCTATTCTTGTAATAATCCACTTGCAACGGAAGATGACAATTAAACTGAAGGCTTCTTTGCGTTGTTTGTTGCGCTCTCGTTGTTGTATATGACGGATTGTAAATATTTAAAAGTCAGGCGATATAGAATTTTAAAAGATTGTATCACGGCATGTTCTGTATGAATATTTACTTAAATTTCCTATTTTTTTATCATTTTGAAATAGGCTGCCCAGTAATATATTATCTATTATCTATTTCTCTACAAAAAATCACATCAATACGTTGACATGCTTTTAAATATTTTCAGGCAAAAAGCTGCAAAATGTAATTTAAAACATTAAGCAGTTGAAGATCTATGTCTAGCCTAGGAGCCATTCCCTCATTAGTCTTTTGAATACACTCGTATGTCGTACGTCGTTAGCGAAAGCTTACTTTTTCATATCCAGAAAAACAACATTTAATCCTAAAATGCAGGCATGTTAGTCTGGTAATTACGAGTCTCGGGACCCAAAACAAATAATGACTCGTGACTATGTATATGACTGATATTATTAATCCAACCATACTATGGTTACTTTGATATAGTACTGGATATACTTGATACTTTGATTCTTGAGAAACATAGACTATTATTTATCGCAATAACCAACATACACGCGGGCGGAGCAGCAGATTATCCATATTTTAAGTCATTGTGCTTATTGAATTAGGTATTACATATTTCATTATAAATATAAGATTAACATGGCTGTTAGCCAGAATAATAAAATTGCTATGATTGACTAAAAGCTGAAGTATTGATACACCCACATAGTGCTAGGTGGGGAAACGTGGGTGTGGTCTATACCTAGTGTTTGACTAAAACTAGGCCTAGCCTTCTTTTTAGTTCTATAGTTAGGTTTAGCTAACATCGGTTTTTAGCCACACCACATTCAAATATTTTCTTTGATTGAAAAGGGAATGTTGGTCGCGGTCACCAATGTAAAACCAATGTTAATAACTATATAGGCTACCTATATAGTAGTGGGTTCTATCATTATAAGGTATCACTGTTCAATGTAGTCCCCTTTGTGCAAGGTAACAAATTAAAGAGTTACTCCGTTTACTCTGATTTATTCACATACGGTAAGTAAATAATAATTACATAAGAGTTACCGACATTTAACCGAGAAAAGCCGTTCATCGGTTAGACAATCGCCTTGCGCCGCTTGAAAATTATATAGATAGCTCCGCCCGGCTTGCATAAAATTGCTGACTTTGATAATACATACATGTGACCCTACATCATGTTTCCGTTATTCGATATATCGAATAACGATATATATATACATAGTTAATGTATATACACATAGTTTTAAATCTACACACATACTTATTATGTATTGTATTGTATCTCTTTTAACGAAAATAATGCACGGAAAAATTATACTATATATAGGACTTGGTTTGCTACTTATGTATATGCATATTATATTTCTTTGACACGCTAGAACATATTTTAGTAACTCCATAGATGATTTTTCTGGTATGAGGTCTCGTCAAATTCGTCTTAATTTTGAGATATTGGGTGTACAAAATTATATAAAAAATTGGCAGTTTGTAATTTTATCAAAATAAGCGTCACGCCGACTTCAACACGAATATGCTGGTTCAACCTAAGCTTTAGTTAATACCCTCTCAAAGAAAATCAACTTTAATGAGAACATCAGGCAGAGTCGAGTCAATATGGCAGGATCGCGTGTAAAAGAAAATAAACAAAAGATTTTCTTCTGGTAGTGAAGTTCTTTCAACAATAAACTTAACAATATATAAATTTGTATTATATCTAATTTCAGCCAAACAGCCATCCGTACGAAAGTGTGACAGTATTTTGTCCTTCGGACCGCGCGGAGTTAGTGGACCTTCTGACTTCAGAAGAAATATTACTGGATCTCACCAAGTCATTGTACCTGAACTTTACTCACGAGGCGATCGTGAACCGCCTCGAGAGACACTATGAGGGGCACGACAAGATTACCGGCGATGTATACTCCTGTGATAACCCACCTAAGGACGCTAGTACTGATGGGTAAGAAGGCTGAACTTTTTGGGAATGAATGAGTGTGAAAAGAACGACCATAATGGTATTAGGTTCTATGATCTCAATAAAAGGGCTATGTAAGTCACTGAAATGAATGTGGAAGTGTAATCGTATATTTTCATTGGGTATTAATTTCTAATTGAATTTAATTTAATCTCTTTCTTTATGTATCTATTGCAGATTGCCACCGGACGTGGAGTTAGTTCGCTTAAAGCCCGAACACATGAAGGCGGTGCACGACTTGTATCCGGCGAGCGATATCGAGTGCCGCGAGGTTTTCGAGAAACTTGTAGCCGAGCTACCGGCCTATGGTATCTTCGTCGAAGGGCAGCTGGCTGCGTGGATGGTGCAGTCGTACTACGGGGCCATGTTCTCTATGCAAACCAGACCAGAGTTCCGTAGGAAAGGCTACGGCATCTACCTCGCACGGCGCCTCACCAAAGAAGTAGCTGACCGCGGCTACAAGCCCTTCGTCGTGATTCGTCCGGAGAACGACGCGTCCCGTTCTCTTTACATGAAGCTCGGCTTCGAAAAACGTTTCCGAACGGTGCGTGCCGTCATGCGTCCCCGCTAAAGCGTTAAACGTTGATCACTAGCAGATTTTATTTTTTTAAGACTTTTGAATAAAATCAATTTAGCTTGCGATCTTTGATCGCCTAGAGAATTTTAGTAGTAGCTTTAAGATTGGAGCGGCTAGTGCTCTCGGTCTGTACGTACCGAGTCGTAATAACGAGTGTTAGCTCCGATAGTTATGTTATAGGCCTCTGCGATATTCTCAGCCGTTAGCGTTTCTAATCTCCTAGTATCTACTTCTTAATGATGACAACGAATGGCTTTCTTGTTAAGCGTTTCTCGCGTACAAGTTTGCCTACATTTTGAGATGTATTACATAGCTAATGCCTCATTCACTGCACTTCATCAAGTCAGATTCGAGAGCTGTAGCCGTTTGCTGCGTTCTTTGGCGCTAGCCTAGTTACTGATCTCAACGATTCTAGCGTGTCGATCATTATTAGGAACCCTGACATTGTTACCCACTACAAGCAGTCGTATCTAACTGAATAAAACTATATCTATCAAGGTTCCAATAATTATTAGCATGGTAAGCCTCTACTCATTTAGGCGAACGCTTCATTACCACTCGTTGACCGTTCGGAAACTGTTCTTGTCTCATGGTTTATAAAATTTTGGGACCCGTTATGATCAGTGTGATAAAAAGTTTAGCGTTTAACATTCGAATATTATAAATATGAAACGTACATGAGAAAGAAGGTTGCCGTCGTTGCACCCAGATTGCACAATTCGAAATACCCATTTTCAAAGCACGAACGTAAAGATTCTCAAAAAAGATTGACTGTGTTTTTTGAAGGCAATATACATACGGATTAGTAAAAACAATGGAAAGAAGAGGTGTTTGTTTTAATTTAAATACCGAAATACAATTTAGGTTCAGAATGTAATTTGCAAGTATCGTACACCGTTAGTACTAATGCAAATATAAATATATACATCAAGTACACTTAGTTATTTTCGTAAAGATAGTTTAAATACTGTGAAGCTTAGCTACTAGCTTGTGTCAGTAATTATTAGTTTTTTTAACAAACAAGTTTTTATAACTTAATCAAATACATGGAAAAAAACATTTAAAATTTGATACAAAAACGTAGATAGGTAGGAATTTTAATACGTGAATGTATTTTATGATTATATCAACTTATTACAAGTTTGCTATTATTATATACCTTAATATAATTAGAAATATTAATTTAGTCATCGATTTATTATAACGGATATTATTGTGTGATAATATGGTAATGTTTATTGCTTTTAAGTAATTTATTATTATTTGGCCATTTGATAGTATTTATTCCGTCTTCCTAAGACCTAGATATGATGAAAAAGTTTTAAAATGAAGGCCGATTATAGAAATTAACTCATGACATGCAAGTTAAACTGTAACTATTAATTTCATGCTGACAATTACACTGCGGTATACTTGCTTTTGGGTATTTTTTTAAGTGGCCACACAAGTGAAAGAGCTCTTTTTTTTATAATATTGGCAACAAGGCCTGAATAATAAAAAAATTTTTGCTCAATAATTGACGCTTCCAATGATTAAATTCACTAAACAAATTATGCCAAATTATTGAGTGTAAATTATTGGATTTTGCTATGATTAATTGTTTATAATTTTAAAATTGTGCTTGTCTTATTTGTGTCAAAATGATTTGAAGTGAACCACAGGTACAAACCACATCTAATATTAATATTAAATATGTATTAAACTAACATTATTTCATCATCTTCAGTACAATATATTGCTTGTGATAAAAGGAAGATAAGTATATTTTATTTCCGATAATATTAACGTGCTTTACAAAATATACCTATAACTATCCGTTTATTTGAAAAATACACTCATACCTACCATACAATCATGCTAAAAGCTTTCCTACTTATACGTAGGTACATGTCAGATAAGTAGATCAAGATTTCTTGAAATTATTAATATTGTAAGGGCATTTTCTCTGAACACTCCTATTCTAAATCAATAAAAAGTAAAGGACATGTTCCGTCCTGTGCTGCCGTTGACTAATCGCAGTGTATTTCTCTCAAACGGAATGATAAAATATGTAACAACAATTCTTGGTTATCAGTTTATCACAAACTAACCTTCCAAAGGTATTGAGAAAACAATAAAAAGTAAACATAAATAAAAAATGGTTTTATTTTATCTATCCTCTATTCCTACAAGTAAAAACCGTAAGCCGACTACTTAAAAACTTTTGATGAACCTGTATAAGCCTGTGTTACCCGGGCCAATATTACGAATATATTGATTCATTAAACTCTGATGATAATGAGAAAATTAGGCACAACGGTAGAACATACCATACATAGAAAGCCAAAACTATTATAATTATCCATCCATTTGCAGTCGGTTTTACCCGGTTGGAAGATTTTCAATACTTTTGGAATTAAGACAGTTGATAGATTAGAGTCACAATTGAGAAGTGATTTCAATTGAGAGACATTTATTTAAAATAATATATATAATAGTCTTTAGTCTTTAATAGTCCATAACTGGATTTAGACCTCTTTGTAGAAAGTAGATTTAAGCTAGCCTTCAGACGAGTTTGTATAGGGCTGTAAGCCTTCCTCGTCTTTGCATTAATTATATCCTGCGTAATTTGTTCCTGTGCTAAGGCTGTGGTCCAAGTAAAAATATTGTAAAAAAAAAAATACTTTAGAGAGTTTCATTATTATGAATGTAAGTTAATAGTTTATATTTAAATATTTTCAAAGAACTCGCTTTTTTTACATCTGCTGGAAGTTTATTGTAACAGTTACACGAAGTATCTCTCTCCAACTCCTTTTTCTTGCGTGGGGAATGCTTTTCGAAGCTTACCCTTCGTGGGAGAGATGTAGGACTCCAGAAGAACCGGTCTACGCACTTAACCTGCGTTGCGGCCTACCTCCCGGCAGTCGGGAGGAGCTTCCGGCAGTAGCGGATTTACATATTTGCCGCTCCTTCTAACTCCTGCAATTCAATTTCCATTTTTACGTAGGACAACTACAAGTATTTTAAGCCGTCGTTCTACAGGAGTTTGCGTGTAATTTGTTAAAACTCAACCGAGTAAAGCTACACGGTTTGTTGGTGTGTTTGGAAGGGGATTGCGTCTTAAGTGTGGCTCAGTCACTATTATCGCCCTAATTGCACGGATTGTCATCTGCGCCATCAGGCACTTATTTCATAGCTTGGAAACTAGGCTGAAGAGTTCGCCTTCAAACAATTTTAGCAGGTGCAGAAAGTGGTTGAAGGCGTACATACGTCCCCGTTTATGGCTTTCACGGATACGGTCATAGGGGTTACTTTGCAAGAAAACCACTGCCCCCGAGACCAAACGGCCCGTGTGTTCCTCCTAGGTTTCGAACAGACCTGCCAATGGTTTTATTGAGAGCCCACGTGCGTAGCCAACAATGGTGGTATTTTCCGGACCGGACGTTGCCAGCCAGTTCGTTCAGCATCTGTTGTAGGTCCTGCAGCGTCTCTGCCATAATGACGATGTCATCCGTAAATCTCAAATGAGAGATGTATTTGCCATTGATATTTATGCCACGTCTTTTCTAGTGTAGCGTCTTAAAGAAATCCATTGCATTCGTGAATAAATTTGGGGAAATAACATCCCCTTGTTTCACTCCTCGATGCATTGGTATGGGCCTTGTTTGCTGATTCTATACTTAGAAAAACTGCGGATACATAGAAGTATCAGTGTGTCAGTTTAATGCATTTTCTCCGAAAATAAGGAAACTGTATTTTTTATCTACCAACGCCATTTGTAAATTAGAAACTTAAAAACTTACACCAAGTTATGATATAAAATTTCCAATTACAAATTGTAACATATTATATATTTTAATACTTATGATCTACTATGATCATTGATCTGAGTGTGGTGTTTCTAACATTACACTACATAGGAACAGGACACAATAAAATGCAGTCGTTTTTTTAAGAAATTATATAGAAATTAATAATTAAAGAAAACAAGAAAAAGTTAGAAGTTTAAAAAACAAAATCCCGACCCGACTACTTAAAAGCATTTGATGATATATTTATAACCTATGTCACCGAAGCCATTATTACGAACTATTGAGACCTCGTTCATAAAAATTTGTTCAGTAGTATACTTGCAACGGTAGAACAAACAAATGTACACTTACAGACAAAACTATTAGCCTTCCTTAGGGTTTTGCCCTAGTCGGGTAAAAAGAAGGTCCAGAAATTAGCGAGCATTCTTGAAACATACTCATAAGTTATCGCATAACGCAAAATAAATCATATTGTGTTAAATAAAAATTGATAGAAGGAATGGATGTTTAATTCCAATAAAATAAACTGAAAGAGAGGATCTTCGGACTAGACAGAATAATCAGGTCCGGTGGATTCAGAAGCGTCTCTAGCCCGTGCAACACCGTGGTTCAAAAGTTGATGTTACCAAATTGTATACCTTTAATCATCGTGACAATACTTCTTTCATGGTCATCCTTATATTTTTATGAACCTAGAATGTCTTAACGACCTTATATATCTTCAATGTTTCAAAATACTAGCCAGGCCTTTTGAAACATTGAAGATATATAAGGTCGTCGTCAAAATACTAATTATGAGATTCATGTTTAGCTGACATTTTCATTTCTTTAGTTTCGTGCCTTTATACTTTTAATTAAAATATGAATTCAAAATGAATAGAAATATCACAACGATTTTATATTTTTCACAGTTTTAAGTAATATTAATATTGTCATAATTATTATTTTTTCATTCGTTAGTTTTTGCCAATCTTTCATCAGCTGTTAGACTTAAAATTTCATGGAGTTTTCATCGGTTAAACTATTTTTTAATCTGTGAAAGTAATGTGGTCACAGAATACATATTGAGTGTGGTTGAAAGAAACTGTCACAGATAGAATTGTCAAATTCGTGCAATACAACATGGCGATAGTTTGCATTTGTGTATTTCTATGTTATTAAGGGAAACCTTCAGTGAAAAAGTCAATTACAGAAGAAAATACTATGACGAGCTTAATAGATAAGATAGAACAACTCATCAAAAGGGAAAAGACGACACCCGACCGCAAAAAAGATGATTCGAAAAAATCATCGAGTGAAATTCTATCAGAACTTTTTAGTGCTTTTAACGCAGATCCACCAAAGATCGACGATATTCCTGTGAAAAAGTCAAAGAAGAGTAAGAAGAAACATAAAAAAGAAAAGAAAAAGCGTAGTAAAAGCGTCAGTAGCAGCAGCGGGTCAGGGGATGAAGGCGAATATTCACATAAGCGTAAGAAGCGAAAGAAAACTAAATCTAAAAAGCGTGCTAGGGAGAGCCGGTCACCTTCTTATCCCTATCCCCTCACGCCAGTTAGAGTAAAACCAGATCCAGAGACCGTCAAAGTGAAACAGGAACTCAACATTAAGTCAGAAGATATTAAAAAAATAGAAGTTAAAATAGAAAAAGAGAGAGATATAAAAAGACTAGTATCTTTCAAAACAGAGGATTCTCCAGTCACTGTAGACTCAACGTCCCCGCCTATACCACTGCCTCCATCAGATCTTTCACCCAAAGCTTATAATAATTCAGAATCACTAGATTTAAGACAAAAGTTAGATTTAAAGAAAGCTGACATTACAAATACAGATAGGGATTCATCTAAAGGTAAAATTTTAATTAAGAACTTGAAGTTTAGTACAGTTTTTGAAGAGACAGTTAAAAAGGCTGAAGAGGAAGCTAGGAAAAAGGCTGAAAAATATGAAGAAGGTGAATACACTGACTCTTCGAGCAGTACTGACAAAGACATAGTATATAATTCACAGTTTCCTAAATCATCTGATCCTGGAGGCATTCTAAAGAAACAGGCTGAAGTAGAAAGAATGTAAGTCTATATCATACTGTTTTGGAATTTAACCCATTACGTGCTCCTCACTCGGATCCGAGTGGGGCGGGTTTTGGATTCATTTTTTTTATTCATTTTTTCCGACCACTCAGATCTGAAAAATGTATTTTTTAATAAAAATAATAATAATAATATACATTCATACATATTTTCAAACATTCATATTTACTTAATCAAAATTCACCATAAAAAGTTATGGCTTATGGCTATTACTTTGTATCCATTGTTTAAGCAATCAATGTGTTAATCTTGAACTAGACATTAATGTTTGCTAGACAGACTGGTACAGAGCTTGAATAAAGTTTTCCTTATCTTGATTAAAATGTATATCAATTACAAGAACACTCAATAGGTACCTTTTGTGTATAGTATCTTTATATACAGTACTTAAATGACTAAGCTTTTTTTGGCATTTATTTATTTTAAATATTCTACATTGAATTCTAGCAAGATTAAGTTATCATCCCTAAAACCCTGCTGCATACTAGATTTTGTAAGAATTCTTAGAGCCATTTTTTAGACTCATATCATATAATTATATATATGTACAAGAATTGCTTGTTTAAAGCTATTAGATTTATCGACTATATATACACTGTGTGTGACTATATATATATAAACTGTGTAAGCCGGGGGTCAAGTTAAGCAGTTGGACCCGGTTTTTATCATAGGATAACAGTCGTGAAGATTAGTTGGCGGCCTTTGGGTGGCTTAAAGATATCCAACGGCAAGATTACATAGCCACAACATAGTCATGTCAGTCCTCGACCTGCACTTGGCCAGTGTGGGGACAAATAACCTTAATCCTCTCCTGATAGGAGACCCGAGCCCAGCAGTGGGACATTTGGGTTGTTGATTGATATTTTTTTTGCTGGTGTGTCTAAGATAGCTAGCTAACATCACACTTAGAACAGTCAGAGCCAAGTGTGATTGAAAAGAAATGCAGAAAAATTTGCTATTCCACAGAAATTGACAACAACAGCAAATTTTTGACAAAATTGTATTAAAAATTTGTGTAACTGTTTGAATGTAGGTGTTGATACAATAGTCAGCATAATATTAACATTCCAAGACTCCTAAGCGGTTTATGTTGTTTAATTGTACATATTAGGATTACTATTACTAAATGACACAGAATATGTTGCACAAACAATAAATGCAATGGAAAACAAACTAATTAACATTTGTTTTCAGTGATTTAGTTAAGGAAAATGAAAAACTTGCATCAAGAAAAAGCAAACACAGTGACAATTCAACAAAATCATCACATAGAGATGAAAGCAGATCACAGAAAAGGTATTGTACAATTACATATTTATAAACTATACCATGAAATGTTTATTAGGGATTTTATTGATTTTATTTTTATTGGGCTGGCCACATTTGCCGAAGAACCGATAACCGTTGGGGTAAACGAGTTCTTGAGTAGAGACCGCGTCTCGGCAAACGTAGTGTAGGACGTCCACAGGCCAGGTGGAGCGATGATTTGCGCAGGACGGCTGGCAGGAGCTGGATGCGAGAAGCCATGGATCGAACTAAGTGGCGTGAAATTGGAGAGGCCTATGTCCAGCAGTGGACTGCGATAGGCTGATGATGATGAATTAATAAAACACAATTTTTATCCTATTAAAAAACTAGGGCTTGTCTACATAGACTTTAAAATTGATGAAAAAGAAAAATTTACAATAGTATCTCATCATCTCTAGTCAATTAACTTTTTGCAAATCATCTGCATAAAGATGCAATATATATGATGAGTTGCAAATATATACTCAAAGCTCCGGTTAATCTACAATCAGAGGCATTCAATGCGGTCAATGCTGATCTATTGTGTATTTGAAAATGGAGTCATTGTTATGGTTATCAATGTTAATTCTGTAACACAGGTATATGTTATCGGCAGTCACATACACATCTCCCAAAAATAGAATTCAATCGCACTAACCTTTAGATCAGTCCTACCGTCAAAAATCTATGGATCTACATAGATGGTACTTTATCTTGGGGTTCACATAATACAGGAAGTCAGCCAAAGAATGTTTGCTTCTGCCGGGCCTCTGCAAAGCCTACGTAACTTTCTTCCAACTGCTTAGTAGCAGAAGTGTTTGTGCAAGTGCACTTGCACAAACACTTCTACCAATTCTCGTCTCACTGCTGCTGATGTCAGCTATCTGAATCTCACCGAATTACAACTTGATAAGCCTACTACAAAATTTCTGTTTACGATTTGTATTTGACCTTCGCAAATATGATCATGTCTCTGAATTCCATCTAATGCTCAAGTGGCTTCCAATTCACTCTCGATGGAATACTCATATCCTCATTTTTGTTTATAACATCTTATTTAATCCTAGAGCCCCCTCCTACCTCAAAAAACGATTCAAAGTTATTCAATCACACACATGACAAATGTGTAAGGTCATCTGTAGATTTGAGACTGGAGATGAATTTTGTTAGAAATTTTTATGACTAATCAGTAGTGCTAAGGTGGAACGTACATAGACTTCGAAAACTATTACCGTTCATTTTGGCTTTACTATAGTTGGGTAAACAAGATAATGGTTAATGAAATAAATTAAGAGAGAATAAATGTTAAGTGTGCCATGAAAATTACACAAAGTCAAACTCATAAGCATACTAAGCATCTAAAACACTTCTTTTTGCACTAGATCTGGAAGTAAATCAAGACGATCTAGATCCCCTTCAGCGTCGAGAAAACGTCGACATCGTTCCTCCTCGAAGTCCAGACGCACAAGTCGCCACAGATCAACTTCGAGATCGCGGCGGAGGTCAACGTCAAGGTCGAGAAGGAGATCAAGCCGGTCAAGGTCACGTCATAGGACAGGAAGACGCTCACCACTTCCCAGATATAGGCCCAGAAGATCCAGGTGTGAGCTTTTTGTTTATTGTTTGATGCTGATTTCAAGAGAAGTAAAAGTTTTATAAATGGTTTGAATTAGTTACCATTGTTTTGTGAAATCAGGTTAACTCTTATTATAATAAAATTTTGTAAATTTATATGTATTTTTGTAGGTTTCTGTATATTTGCTTAATAATGCACGTGTATAGAGAATGAGTGTGTATTTGAGCAAGTATAAACCTCTATTTATTTATTTTTATTATTGTTACTATTTTTATTTATTTATATTTTCACTCTTTTTCCGTTTTTATTTTTTAAATTCTTATTGTACTAATTGTGTTACTTGTGTGTACTACTAAAATGATATACAACAATCTGATGTCCATGATATGGTTGTCTTGAAGTGATCGCCGTGAGCGATAAGACCACCAATTGTTGTAGTAATCCTTTTTGTCACTCAGTTTATTTAGTATTTTGTAATATGTACGCAATGAAGATAAATAAATAAATAAAAAATATAATATAATAGTAATATGTGCCTAGTTTATATTATATGTACTGATACAATTTCATAATATGATAACCCTCTTGCAATGCAATTTGTGTAATCCTGTGAATAGTTATGCTTACAAATTTTTTGCCAATATAATGAAGAATCAGTTCATAATATATTGTATAACACATGTAGTTGTTCTCACTATGCTTCCTTTACCATTAATACTTTTTGAATAGTTTGTGTAAAATTGAACCAAAACCATGGCTGAGAGAGACCGTGAGACTAGGTGCCTATTAAAATTTCGGATCAGAATGTATTCTTATAGAAATATGAATAATTTTCAGATCGCCAACTGGGGTAAAACTTGCTGATAGTGAAAAGAAACGATTGTTAGAAGTGGCTCGACGGAATGCCATCAATATGCTTAAAAATGGTGCAGTTCCAGCTGGAGCCGCCGCTCTTCCACCTCACACAAGGAACCAAGTGATGGCTGCCATTCAATCTGGAGGTATGTTTACATAATTGTTTGTATTATAAGACTGAAAAGTTAGTGTTCGGTTTAAACCACTAATTAAAAGAACTACAGGTTTGATTTGATTTATTATATTAGTGTTGGATAGTCTATTTATTGAGAAAGGCTATGAAAATAATAATAATATATATATATAGTTATATATCATCATATAGTTGAGGTATAAGTAATAATAATAGTTGTCTCAATTGACTTATGAATAGGATTTCATTTGATACTTAAATTTTTTTGTATCACTTTTAAATTTTTAAACAAATTCATTAAGGCTATGTTTCATTAACAGGTAAATCAGTGGATGAGCTTACAGATTTCTGTAAGCACTTATCTAAAAAGGAAGCACTCGGCGAACTGTCTTCTGTCTCATCTAACGACGAAGGCATGAGTGAAAATGAAGATACCCTGGCATTCCATCATCCATTTCTTGTTAAGGAAAAGGCTCCCATCGTAATGAATATAAGGGTAATTGTTATTTACTATTTCAAGTAACCAAATGTAAATTCTTAATAAGCCAAATTTTCTTATATTTCAAGTTCTTCTATATATAACGTTGAATTTTTACCAATAAAAAACATAAAACTGACTTAGCAGTACATTCCAATTTTTTTTTTTTTTTTTTTTAAAAGACAACTTCCGCATTAGGAATATACATTCCTGTGTCGCGGGGATTTTTACAAACATACATGAAACGGACACAAAGTACACACAGACTTAGAACAACAATTTATGGATCACACAAAGTGTTGTCCTATGTAGGATTTGAACCCACAACACTTGGCGCAGTAGAAAGTGGCGTGGCGACCACTGAAACCACTAGGCCAACCGTGTAGTCAAGTCTCTTGTAGAATGCTAAGCAAATCGTTGCCTACCTAAACTGAATGTTGACATCACCAACATTAACTTCTGACCAGTGTGGCCAGAACCTTTCTCAGAAGAGGCCTATGCCCATCATGGACTAATAAAAGCTGATAGTGATGATAAACCTGTCTTAGACATAGGCCTCCCCATCACACTCCTCTGTGATTAATTTTAAGGTTTTGGCATCCAGTATTTTATTACCATTTTAGTTAATTTATATAACGTTTATTCTTATAGGGTGGAGCTCCACTGCCTGTTAAAGCTAATCCATTACCAATAGCCAATAAAGAAGAGCTGCGGCTTCAATTTCCCGTATCTTCTGGCTCACAACATAGAGAAAAGGCTTCAGAGTGGGTACCTGTCTCACCTCCTAAAAAAGATATGGCAAGTATTAAAGTTATCTCTTAGTAACCTCAGTGTTCGTAGAAGAAGGAATCTAAAAAGAAGAGAAATAGGGATTAAAATCCATAAAAAAAATCTCTAAAGACTGCAGTATTAAAAATTTACATAGATTTTAATCTATTTGTAATAGTATTTTTTCTTATGTTCATATTATGTACTATATTCTTGCTCTTGTTTATAATTCTTTCGCATTTATTAAAACTTCAGTATAATTGACTTCAATTTATATTAATAACAATATCATAATTATTATTCTAGCAAGTTGCAAAACTGAATGCCACGAGTACATGCAGTGTCAAACCTAAACTGCCAGCTACATCTACGGAAATTGTTAAGTAAGTTAATCAGAAATATAGTTTTCTTTGCATATTTATTGATTTCAAATACAAATCCAAAATTATTTATTCAATTAAGACACTTTAGTGACATTTATGAAAGTTAAATTGAAGCTACAGATAAAAATTATAGATTAACACAATCAGATTGTGGTTTGAATACCAAATAATAAATATTTTTAGGTAAACAGTAAAGTTAAGAATCAACAAAGCCATTTACATATTATGTTAATCTAAAGTATAACAGAATTTTAATCTTCTTGCAGTCGAATGGTTTTGTTCCTGGGATTTGAACTTTGGTCTCATTTATATGCACTTTTTTTTTTTTTTTTTTATTTAAGCTGCCAAAATGACTCTGCCCTGCCTGATGGAAAGCATGAGCAGAATCCAAGAGTGGTGGTCACCATCCTCAATGCGAAAAAGAACAATGCAGTATGGTGACCCACACTATGGCGGCCTGGGGGGAAAGGGGATGGTGAGGGGGATAGGGGGCGTTGGATTGGGGTATGGGCCTCCGGTATCCTCACTCACTCGATGAAACACAGCGCAAGCGCTGTTTCACACCGGTTTTCTGTGAGGCCGTGGTATCACTCCGGTCGAGCCGGCCCATTCATGCCGAAGAGTGGCTCTCCCACGTCACTTTTGCCCTCAGTCCCACCCACGCACATATCAGTTATCCCAGTAATTGACTGCGGGCTCTTGTCGACTTTACTTTCGAATTTATAATATTACTATGCGCTAGCAAAGCTACTGTTCTAAACTTGCAAGAATCCGAAGTCAGACTTTTCCTTGCACATGAAATTGAAAGGCCTGATCTTCCTGGTCTAGTGGTTAGTGACCCTGACTGCTAAGCAGTCTATTGTGGGTTCGATTTCCATTTCAGATAAATATTGTCAGTAAGTAATTTATCTATAAATATAAATAAAATTGAAGTGTCTGCTTATAATTTCAAATTGACAATGTTTCACTAAATTCGTGTAGACATAATACATACGCAGTGTCTTTTTCGCGGGTTACGTATATTCGAATTTCGATTTCTTTGTGGCGTTATGATGGTACATATGTCTCTCACTTATGCTGAAAAGTTCGAACGTTTTGAATGTTCAGTTAATTGTTGACATCTGCTTTGCTTGCGCGTGTTTTGGTTCGTCTTCGATTTTTACCTATTCAAAAAAATGAAACTCTTTGTTTCATTTTTTTTGAAAAAAAAGTAGAACAAAACGTACTAACATGAAAAAGGTCCCGTCAAGATAGGTTCAATTGATCTTAAATTAGAACCCTGCAACCTCACACATGTTTCCTCTTTATAATACTGATTGTGCTATTTATGCCAAACAGACCCATATTATAAAAAAAATAAGAAATAACAATGTTTTGTTGAAAAAAACTCACATTGTGTAACCACAATTACAAATGACTTTAAAATGTATTTTTTTTATTTCACAGAATACCTGAGAAAGACCCAAGCCCGCCGCCGTACTTGAAAACTTTTACTTCAGGAACTCGTAAGTATTACAACTATATAGAAGTATTAGAATTTAATATACATGTAATAAGTTCTATTTTATCGTGAATTATGTGCCGTTAATCCATTTCCACACAGCTTAAGTCCCACCCACACGGCTTTAGTCTTGCCCACAAAGTTAGCCTTACTAACAGGAGGTTAGGTTTCTAAATCAGTAGGAAACTTCTTAATCACTCAAGCGAATAACTTTACTAAATAGTACGTAACAAAATTCCTACATATATATATATATATATAAATATGCCCCAAGCAAGAATTTCTTTAGTATTACTATGAGTATTATACATTTTACAGAATTGACTTCCGTACCAGCGTTGCCTGCACCAGGTCCGCAAGCTTATCCACCCGGAGTAGATGTAAAAAAAATGGTAAGACTATTAAATTTAACATTCGCTATTTGTGGGCTTGTCATTTTTTTTTAACATTTGCTATTTGTGGACTTGACATTTCAATTTTTTTTGCCCACTTACTATGTCTTGATTAACTTTATTTATATAAGTTATTTATTTTTAAAAACAATCATTTTTTAGTTAAAGTACACCCGGACACAGTAAAAATGATCGAACGAAATAAATTTGTTTCATATTATTAAAATATTTCAAATATTATTTCTTTTAACAGCAGGATGTTACTTCAATCGTCTCACAGAAACTATTAATGATTCGAAAAGAACAGGAGGAGAGTGAAATGTGTACTACACACGGAGTAAGTTTTTTTTTTAATCCACATAGGTCTACTTATTTTTCAATACTTCACTGGCGTTAAATTACATTTTATTAAGCAATGAAGCTATAGGTTCATTTGTATTTATAGTAGTTAATACATATAAACTTTTACTTTTATTATGTAATTTAAATCTGTCTGGCTTAACAGTCAGGCACAATAAGCCCTAATAATCTATACTTTATCTAATACACTGATTAATTTTTAAGTAATAATTAAAAATTTAATCAACGCTTCTTCTATTTTCAGTTTGGTTGGACTGCAAAAGACACAAGTCTAGGACAATTCACTGGCTCAACAGGAGCTCAAATATTAACACCGCGGGAATTAGCCAGCGGTACACAAGCTTGGGCCAAAAAGGTACACCTTCATTGTCAAAACATGCTCATCCTCGTATCAAATCCTACTCATAATATGACTGTTTCTTTCATTACCACTAGAAAATTATATAATTCTTGATTATTTTCACAAGTGGTCACGAAAGAATATGCTTAAAACTGTGTGAAGCATTAAAGTATCAAACGAAACCTGGTGTTGGTGCTCAGCCGTTTTATTGTGCAATATGTATGCTTAGTCTCATCCACAAAACGTAAGTATCGTACACAAATCGTTAGTCTCGCCCACAAGGCTTTAGTTTCGCCCTTAGTCTCATCAACAAGAGATTGGTTTTTATAAATGAGTTGGAAACAACTATATGTGTTTCTTAATTATTCTGTCTATAAAGAATGAAAATTATCAGAGAATCTTATTTCTATAACATTTTGTATCAAATTTTCTTTTATTTCTAAATTAATTGTTTAATCGTGTATTAATGTTTACAAACGAAGTCTGTACGTGTATTAATGTTTACAAACGAAGTCTGTACGTGTATTAATGTTTACAAACGAAGTCTGTACACCTTTCCAAACCGAGTGTTACATATAATTTTAAATTTTGGTAAAAAAATAATATGTAAATAAATGATTTGGTAATTTAAGTATGTATGTAAATATTATACAGTATAATACAAGTTTCTACAGAATGTACCGATTTCTCAACTAGTAGTAGTCGGAAAGAGCACTCGATAAAAGAATATTGTAACATTTTATTTTATTTTTGTGTTTCACTTTGTGTTGCTAAAAAACAGTGCACAAGTTTTTAGCTTCGCTCGACTTTCTTACGATTTTTATTCCAGACAAGCGATTTCTCATTGCTTTATCAGTTTTTTAATTTGTAAACGTTCTAAAATAAACGTGGGTTCGATTAAATTATTGATCTGCGTCTAAGTGCCTGCATAAGGGGCCTAGTGTGAGTGTACTCGCAACGGCGAACGTGTTCACTGAAGATTCCAGTGCGGGCTAATCGCATCTCATATCTCCGTTTCGATTGAATTTATATTCAACACACTCACAGTAGCCCTATTCTATTGTATTAATATATAAGACTAATGCCATGCTTAACGTAACAGAAAGGACGTGTAAAATCACTTTTTAAAAGCTTTAAGACATGTATGTGTTCATTTTTATCGTTTGTTTTTGCTCATCCAATTCAAAAAAACTAGGGAGGTAATGTTATCTTCAGATCAGGTGCAGGACCGACAGCTTTACTTGCTCTCCGAGGCACGGAAGTTCAGACCTCAACCAAACTCCGAGCTATTATTAAGTTCGTTAATAATCATAAAAATTCAATAACACTTTTGGCGTGACCTGGAATTCGAACGCGAGATCTCTTAATCAGCAGTCGCATACGTGAACCGCTAGACCAACGAGGCAGATATTACAGTGCAGCAAGACCTGCAACTTTAGAATAACCACTTTGACATAGTAATGTCAAACTCAATTATGTGACATAATCCATCTGCAAAGTTAATAATTCAAGTTATATTGTTCGTGTTTTCAGTTACCGTTCTAAAAGTAATTTTAAAAACATAAATAAATATAATGTTTAGAATACTTTACAATTATAAAATATCGTGAAAAGTTTGCTAAGAATCATTAAAAACTATACAATGGAAAAGGACGCATCCATCACTGCTATAAAGTTTTAGACGCGCTGTAACTGTTTTTTTTTTTAATTTCTTAAGAGCTTGTAATCGCCCTTCAGTCGAAATTGGACCATATTTTTTTTTTATATTTCTGCACTCCTTTTCCAAATAAACTTTAACTATGCTGAATTACATACTAACGCCTTAGCTTAATGTCGATAAAAATTTCTATAAAGTTTTTGCTTCACGTAATTATATGTAGATTAGTTTTATCTAACCACAATTAAACTGCAATGAGCCAAAGGTTTCGTTCAATACTTTAATTGTGTGCAAATAACTTTTCTTTCAGCCGGTTGAGCCACAACGGGAGGGCCCCGCGTACACTGCGCGTACGCAAGTGGGGGTCAGAACCTATAATACACATTGTATTATACTTTCTGACCTTTTTAATTCTATGTGTTATGGTTGCAGTAACATTTTAGTGCCTAATTTTAACTTTATTCAAATTATTAATTTAGTTGAGGTTTAAAGATGGACACATTCTAAATCTCAACGTTCAATGAGTAGGTATGCAATATTAACCAAACTTTAATGCGGGTATCTGTCTAAATAAAGATTTTCAGTCTGTTTTGTACACAACATAAAAATATTTATAGTTTAAACTAATTTCATATAAATGTTGCTGCAACTATCACCAAAAACCGTAAATTCTTTGTGTAAAGAGGTAACTCTAAAGTTTCCTATTTACACCGCACTATTCTTCTGCGAAGGTGATGGTAATTGCCATGCCATGGACACACGTGGCATTCCAATCACCATTACATCTGATTGCATACAAATATTCAGTTTTCCCCTTTGGTTGTGACTGACTTATTTAATTTTTACAATTTTTGTTTATTGACTTTATAAATTTTAGGTTAAAATATATTTATCTATTTCTTCTTATTTTATTTGTCTATTTCTTCCTAATCGACATTATCTATTTCTTTACCCAAATATTTTTTTAACATTTTTCAGAAATATATAAATATTTTTTTATGAAGTATAATGAACACGTATATGTGGATATACAAAATGCATAGTCAGTCTCCAATAAGTTTGTGCCAAAACGATTCTTTGAGCTATCTTAATACACGAACAATTTCGCGGTGACCGATGGCTCAGAGAGACGTGCGGCTAAAATGGGGAATTCATGAATATTTGTTGCAGCTTTTAAGTGATAAGGAGATGCGTGCACTACGGTATCATCACGGTCTACGATGATAGGTGCTAAGGTAAAAACCGAGGTAAGTATGACATTATGGGGACGATACACAATGAAATTGTGAAAGGATGTTTATAACTGTTATATGTTTTGTTTACACTGCTGTTGTACTTTGTTAATAATTTATTTATTCTTTTGTTCTTAGAATCATATTGTGTTAATTTTTGTGTGTATATGAGATAGTAGTCCATTTGTTATAAATGAACAATAGGTGTGTGAGATTTGTTATCACACAAAAAATATATATTGAAATGGCATAATCCATTACTGCACAATTTTCTTTTGGTACAAATCAATGTTAATCAAATAATTAATTATTAAAATTTGCTTATTGAACTGCACATTTAATACATTATCTAAATAATTAATACGTGTATAGGACCAACTGGTACGAGCCGCGCCTGTTGAAGGCGGGATGGGAATGCATTTACTGCAGAAAATGGGCTGGACTCCGGGCCAAGGGTTGGGCAAAGAAGGCACTGGAACCCTCCAACCATTGCTTCTTGAGGTCAAATTGGACACCAAAGGTCTACAGGCCAAAGAAGAGGTCAGTAGCAGTAAACGCAATAGAGGTGTAAGTATTTAATTAACTCATTCTTTAGTACAAACCTATTTTGTATGAAATAATTGGTGTATTAAATATAATATTGTTTTTTTTTATATATGGCCCTGCTAAAATGGCAAAATGTTTTAATTATCTTATTCTAGTCAACCAAGTATATCAAGGAGGCGCTCATAGCCCAGTTGCACTCGGTGATTACAAACAATCACCGAGGGTAAGCAACGATGGCGCGGTCAGTACCTGGATGGGTGACCGCTAGTGGCATGTTACCATGAGCGTCTCCGTGATTCGGAGGTCACGTTAAGCAGTCGGTCCCGGTTGTTATCATATGATAACAGTCGTGAAGCTTAGTTGGAGGCCTTCGGGCGGCTTAAAAACATCCAACGGCAAGATTTACGTAGCCACAACGTATTCTTGCCAGCATATCAATAGTTTTACTACATTGACCATATTATTCAAAGTATTGTGATGCAGACATTCAATAGAATAGAGATATATATATATATATATATATATACATATATATATATATACATATGTATATTATATATATATATATATATATATATAATATACAACACTTAGAAACTGCATTCTGTATTACCTTAGTAGTAATAAACTGATTGTACAAACCATATATTAATCTTTTGGTCATAATTATATTCAACTGGTCATAAATCATAATTAATGATACCATCTAAAATTAGCTCTAAAAATACTTTAAGTTTTTGACTCTGTTTATTTATCTAGATGAAACCTCAACGTTCTGGTCGAGCCCGAGGACCAGCGCCATTAATCGCTGGCGGAAAACACCCCGTGTCTCTACTCGGCGAGTATTGTTCTAAGCAGAAGTTAGGCCCACCAGAATATAACTTATGTTTCGAATGTGGACCAGACCATAAGAAGAATTTCCTATTCAAGGTGCGTTACAAGGTGATATTAAAACTTTTTTTATAAATATATTTAGTAGTTTGAGTACTCTTCAAAAAATAAAAATAAATCCATTGAATAATCTCTTTTGGCATGGTTTACAACTCACTTCAAATATTGTTTATATGTATTTTGCACGTCAGTTTTATTGCTTCTGTTTGTTCTGTTATTCTGCACCAACTGAACTGAGACTTTGACAAGTTATACAACCCGCTTCAAAGATGGTTTATATTTATTTTTCAGGCGTTATTTGTTTCTTAGAGGCGTCTTCACCTATAATACAGTGTGTGCGCTGCATACGGGCGCAGCAGTGTTAGAGTATTAATGAATCTGCGCGCATCTCTTCACGGGTTGGAGACGCCTCTGCCTATGTCCTTCCTCAATAATCAAAGAATCCATATCGTAAATTTAATCCAAATCGGTTTAGCCGTGAAAATAGATTGTGATTTCGAATTACATTAAGCATAGATGCCAGTTTTGTTCGTTAACTGTCATTGATGCAATCACAATATACCCTAATATATACCACATATAGATAATTACCCACCACCCGAGTGGCGTGAAGCCGCCCGTCGAGCCGCGATGGTTCGGTGGTCGTCGCGGCTGGAGGCTCCACGTGCTGGCTTCCCCACCGTGGAGGCGCTCCAGCCCGTCATCCTCGAGTGGGCAGGGCGGCAGCACGGGACCCTTTCCTTCCGACTGACGCAGGTGCTTTCCGGGCACGGTTGCTTCGAGAAGTACCTGCACTCGGTCGCGCGGAGGGAATTGAGTCCCACCTGCCACCACTGCGACTGCAGTGAGGACTCGGCCCAGCACACGCTGGCGGTGTGCCCCGCTTGGGAACCGCAGCGTCGGGCCCTCACTGCAGTCATCGGAGGAGTCTCTCGCTACCGGCCGGCGTGCGCTCCCGGCGTCCGGTGGCAGAACAGTTTTACCGCGGTCCTTCTGCAAGGAAGTCATCTCGCAGAAGGAGTCGGCGGAGAAGGCCCGGGAGCACGACCTCCACTCGGACCCGATCCACCGCCGGCGAACCGGGCGGTGGAGACGCGCCTACCAGCGCCTCATGCCGCCCTGAGTGTGGCCGCGGATGGGCGGGACGGGTTTTCCCCTCCATCCGCTACACAGGCCAGCCGCGAGAGGGTGACGTTACGCGTGTGCCGTACGTTGCCTAATTTGAGAGTTTGTAACATCTGACGGTGCCCGCATCAGTGCGGGAAGGCGCTGGGGGGGGTCCGGATGGCGTTAGAAAGCGGTTCCCGGATCCGTCCCGTCTCAAGCGCAAAGTGGCACACCGTGTGGTTTTAGTCGGTTCGATTCCGACACGCTGCCCCGCCGCAAACCCTGGTGGGTCTTCACCCACCGCCTTCGCCCGAGGGGGTGTTTCCAAACGTAAAAAAATAATAATAATAAAGGGTACAGCTTGTCCTGGGATGGGTCCGGATATGTTAGTAACAGCAGTTCCCTGATCCCTCCCATCTCAGGCGCAGAATGGCACACCGAATGGTTCAGTTAGTTCGATTGCGACACACCGCCCCGCCGCAAGCCCCGGTGGGGTGACGGCCCGTGGGGAATACCACATGTTAAAAAAAGGGTACAGCTTGTACTTAGTGTATTATGTTTTATGAGAATAAACTCTTTTATCGATTACGAAAGCAATAAGTACTATCTTATCGGTATTGTTTTGAGAACAATAACCCACTTGACTTTGAAGTACCTACGTAACTAAATCTCAATCTATATTAGACTAGCATTTTCAATACATTTTTTGTACTCCACTCCTATTAGTCGTAGTGTGATGTTATTAATCCTGCAACCTTCCTCGTTGAAAGAGCTATCTAACACAAAAAGGTGGTGGTGATAAAAAGCCATATTATTTATGAGAGTCATTTATTAACCCGAAAAATTATTACCCGCGATAAACGATATGCGATTAATACTAGTATAGGCGTCGGTACGTTACTTGGCCAGATTTCGGCGAAGTGGAGGTAAGTTCTCGCATAGTACACTTAGTGCAACAAATCAAAACAAACAAAAACCGAAATGTAGTTTATTGACGCTCCATTCGCCTGCTCGGAACTGTACTCCTACAATCGCCACGTCACTCTCTCAACCAAAAGGAACTGAAAAAACGACTTCTGCGCATCTAACGAATCTGTCCAAGTTACGTGCCGGTCTCTATAGGGTCAATAATATTTGTTGCATCACTACATATAAACGTATACATAGGATATTAACAAATTATGTCCTATAAAAATCATTTTGTTGACAGAAAAGAGTTCAAAGGGCATTCATATCATTTGATAATGATGCCAATTCTTGCTTATTATAGCACTTTATACTACACGAATAATCACAATCAGACATGGACGTAGCTAGAGGGGGAAGGGAGGGGTCAGGTGTTTATACCCCTCCACATACACAGATAATGGTTTTTTACAATATTAATATTTTTTAAATCTTTCATGTTTTTAGATAATGAAAATATGGTTTAAGGGACATGGTCACTTTATTATCTTAAAAACCCGCGAAAAAACAAACCCGACTACGCACGCGCAATCAAACACTTTAAAGTTAAACGCTATCACATCAACAACAAACTTAGCAAAGGACGTGAATTCCAATCCAACTCGGGACAAGTATTCGTGTAATGCCACGATCATATTTTGTTGTCTGGTTGTAATTTTCTGTAGTACCTATATATTTAGAATTATATAAGTACGTGTATCATAACAATTTTGATGAAAAATGTTTACACATTTTGACAGTCTAAAAATCCATTTAAATATTAATGTAACCTTATCCAGATATAGTTTTTTTAGCTTTTTTACCATTGTTTTTGTTTGCAGGTAAAAGTAGCTGGAATCGAATACCAGCCAGCAGTAGCTAGTGCTAACAAAAAACAAGCAAAGTCCGACGCAGCACAATTGGCCTTGCAGAAACTCGGCATCGTGACGTAACGCATAACAACAGCTGTTTAATATATAGTCTTGTATATTATATTGATACCTTTATATTGTTAATACTATTGTAATACGTTTGCTAGAATAAATAACTAGCAAGAATGACTTTGCAGTTTTATATTTTAACGTATCGCTTTCTACTGCTGAACAAAGGTCTCCGTCAACTATACCGGTTTTCCTGGCGAAATTATAGCAGCATGTTTGCAGTTTCCTGATAGTTTTAGTACCGAATAAATATGAGTATGGTGGCCCCCACTCTTGTTTTCTAGTCATGCTTTCTATCAGGCCTGAGAGTAGAGTCAATAAATTTATTTTATAACGTAGTGGTAAGCAGCCACCTCCCCACTTACTACTTTGGTAGATTCAACCCATGAGTATGGGTGTTGTCAGTATCTGTTTTATGTATGTTTGTTAATTCCCCACCGACGCAAGATATATTCCTTATGCAGAATGTTATCTCAAAATTAAATAGAACTCGCGTTAGTGCTCTGCTAGTTACACAATCAAGTGTATAATACAACAACTCAAATAATATTGACCTCTGGCAACCCACATAAATGCCTAGCATGCACTTATCCAAATTAGTAATGATCGTTAGTATATTTGGTTCATGAAATCATTTTGCAATAATATTTACTAATGTTATAAATTCGAGGTACAGTTTTTTACTATATTTGTAGGGAATCCAATCCTGAAAATTCTTTCACAAACAGAGAACGACACTATTCAGAAGTGATACAGGCCTTATTTTCTTATGATTAAACAAAAAATTGAGTAAAAAATAATAGTATTTTGAAATCAAGTTGAAGAAAAGTGGATGGTTAACGCCCAATGAAGTGGGCACGGATGGCTAGTGTAATATACCGTGCCGACAACCGATTATATTATAGCAACTATATTATAGTTAATCTGGAAATTTATTTTGTGGAAATTGGTTGTCATAGCAACATGTAAAAACATTACATTTTACTTCCCTTCACAATAATATTACAAAGTATTTTAGAGGAAAATAAAAATCAAAATTGTCTACATCAGTTTATTTGAATATAATATAATAACTAGTATTCATAACATCTCTATAACTAGATACCAAACATAATCTACAGCAATTTGTGTTCATGACTATTTTTTTATGCAAGTCTTGATGATTATTACATGGGCTGTTGTGATAAATAATAATAAGTTACAAAGTCCAAAAACTACTGAATTTCAAATTTAAAGCTCCCTAATATCTAGAAATACATTTAATAGATTCCTCATCATTTCTTATGTCCTCCTATTAATAATCACAGATCCGTTCCAAATACCATCCAACATGTTACATTTTACTGCTTTTCTTCTACCTGTTGTTTAATCCTGTAGTCTGACAGAGCTGCTTTTATAGCATCTTCAGCAAGCACTGAAATACAAAGACAACAGATAAAAATGTAATGAATAATGACTGTTTTTGCTGTTGATATTGACATTACAAACAAGGGCTGAGTCCTACAAAACCTTTTGAAGGTGAGGTTTATGTCCTGCAATGGACTATTCAAAGCTCTTGATGTCAAAGGGCTATGAGTATTACAAATATAGACTAGATAGAATGCCATAGATAATGATATATATATTATAGACACAGCTCACAATAATATTTAATTAAAACATAACGACTTATAGTATTTTATCGGTTTGTGTGTGTCTGCCTGACTGTATGAATGACAGTGGTTTTAATGGTCACCTCTGCCAATTGCGCTGAGTATTGCAGTTCACAAATTGTGGTTTTGAGTGTTCTTTATGTATATACAGTCTCCGACATGGTACTTATTGTATTACTAATGAGGGCCTATGTTAAAAAAAAATTATTTAATAATAATAACTCACTTGAACAATGCAGCTTGACAGGAGGCAAAGAAAGCTCCTTAGCTATATCTGTGTTCTTCAGTTTCAAGGCTTCATCCACAGTCTTGCCCTTCACCCATTCTGTGGCTAGCGAGCTGGAGGCAATAGCAGAACCACATCCAAAGGTCTTGAACTTTGCATCAATAATTTTACCATTCTCATCAACTTTGATCTGCAACTTCATTACATCACCGCAAGCCGGTGCACCAACGAGTCCAGTGCCTACACTCTTATCTTTCTTGTCCAGTGATCCAACATTACGGGGATTCTCATAATGATCAATGACCTGAAAATAAATATAAGTTCAGAATTATGTAAGACAGAAGCAATTTTAAGTTTCTAATTACAATTTATTGTATAACTAAATTTCCAATTTACTAAATTAGGTTATATTGCTTATAATGTAAATATTGCCAATTAGAATTGCAATTAAGTTGATCACAGTCACAGCTCTTTAGAGAGTTAATGAACTCTCTATAGAGTTGTGTATGAGTTATATGTTAAAAATAATGAAAAATATTAAAGTTTAAGCTTGAGAATGGCTGATCTCTCTACTTGTTTGTTGTTTATTTATTTATAAACTTCGTCACATACATCTGCAGACTTAATACTCCGGGCATCCTCTACCAGCTCACTTCCGGGTGATGTAGAAATTTTATAAGGTAAGTGCAACAACGTTGAAGTCAGAGGTTATAATTTTTCATTAATAACTATTAATAGCTACAATAAACTTACATTAACAATAACACACATATGTAGATATGGCTATAAATACACACTAATATATAAATTTTATACTTATACAATGTGAATACTAGAGTATAAGGAGGTTAACAACATTAGTTAAGGTGATTCTGTACTTGTTCTGTACTTAAGGAATAGACTTATACCCCGGGCATCCTCTACCGGCTCGCTTCTGGATGATGGAAAAAAATATATATATAAAAAAATGAATAGTTAAAAAAGTATGACATACTAGCCATTTAAGTTTCTGACTGTTATTGTTTACTAGGTAATTTAGTATTAGTTAAATTTACAACTTATGTAACAACATAAGGTAAAACCGATGTACATAATATAAATCTTAGAGATATTATTCCTACATTAACATTAATTGAATCTTTAAAATTGCTTTATCACTATAGTCGAAACGAAGGCAGTGAAATCATATCTAAACTAATAAAATATTTCATTTGTGGCTTTGTACAGCTTTGGAAGACAAGAACAGTCCATTGTAGACTTTTACAAAATATATTCAAGTTTGTTATGAATTACATCATCTATAAGTGTAAATATTTTTGTGAAACTACGTACCAATTGAAAAATCAATAATCCTTGACATTGCACGGAATAAAATAACTACTTACGTTGGCATGATAAGATGCAGTCTGGAGGACGTTAGGACTGTTGAAGCTTTTAAGGCACACGCAGCGGCGTATGCTAGTGACTAAAAACGACATACTTAAATACTTGTTCGTTTAAAAAAAAGTATGTAAGTCGTATCTACGCACCACGCTTGTTTTGAGCGAGGGTACTGAAAATTTTATGATTGTCGTATGTGACAGCTGATAGCTCGCTGTAATTTTCGTGCTGCCCATAACACTTAAAATTTCTACCAAAATGCTGCCAAATAATAAATACATAAAATTTTGAGAGACTACTGAGCCAGTACCTTGGTTAGTTTGTTAGACTGTCCTATTTATTAGCATTTTAAATTAACATTGCATAACAAAAAATAAATACATAAAACGTTTAGTCATAGTCGCCGTGAGTAGTCCACGCTTCGGCATGAATGGGTCGGCTCGGCTGGAATGATACGGTGACCTCACAGACCACGACCTCACAGAAAACAGGTGTAAAAACGCGTTTGCGCTATGTTTCATTGAGTGAGTGAGGATACCGGAGGCCTGGGGTATGGGGGATTTGGGATATGCCCCAAACCCTCCTCCTATCCCCTTGCCTATCCCCCAAAGGCCGGTAACGCACTTGTGACGCCTCTGGTATTGCGAGTAACCATGGATGGTGATAATCGCTTACTATCAGGTGATACGTCTGCTTGTTTGCCCCTATTCCAAAAAAGTCATGATTTAATGGCACCTATTTTTTTCCTTTCTAAGTCTATTTTTAATCACACTTTTATTAGATTCACTCTGCTTCACTAATGTGTTTGTTAGATTTTTTGTAACCGATGTGAGTATATTTATTAGCTTTAGATTAATGTAACTATGGTAATTTAGGTATTCTTTTAAGATTTAAAAGAATTACCAATACTCGTGAGAATGCTCATATACGATTTCATTCAAAGAAATAATAATTATTTTGCGATATGGAGTGATTTGGATTTTGTTATTTCATTGGACACAAGGTGCTCCAATGAAATAGTGAAACTTTTGAATACGGGCAGCGCAGGATCAGGTATTATGATTATGAACATTCTTGGGGGAGGGGGAGGCTTTTATCCAGCTGCGAGGTATTTTCGCGAAAAGTTTAGTTAAAAATTGAACTATTTCAGGTAGTCATTACATTACTTGATATTGAAAGTTTTTATGCCCGACTTACGCCGACGAAGAATATTTCAGTAATTCTTATTTTGCAGAGTAAATTCCTGAAATAAATGATAATTTTTGTGTTAGGATGGGATCACTCATTCCACATTGTTACTATATTAACACAAAAAATGGACGAAAACTATGCAATTTAAGATGATTTAAAGTAGTTCATACAGCATCAGTAACTAAATAATAATAAATAAATTTGTCCTATATATCTACTAACCATAGGCTTTAAGTTGGATCAGAAAACTGCGACAGTTACTGTGTAGAAACACATCGTGCCTAAATGGGACCGTAAAGTAGGGCTCAAATAATTTAAATATTAATTATTAACAAAAAAAGAACGAACTTAAAATATTTATCACAGATTCATAAAATTATCAGTTACTGCTATTATATTATTATATGTAAGGGGTAGGCCAGTGTCAAAAGCTTCGGATATTCGTTCAGTAAATTCAGGTTCGAATATGACCCTTGTGGTCCCCCCACACAGAGCAACAACAACATACTATAGTAGTTAAAGGTCGGTAAACCAAACCACTAACTACAATAAATGCTATTTTCGTAAGATGTATAGTTCCGACAAGAAAGTGATGAATATACCGCCGGATAAACTTAGTACTTGTTTAATAAATAAATAAGGAAGACAACACGAATGAATGTAATAATAATAATACATTTATTTTCAAAAAGTAGATACAAAGGTTATAAACAAAAAAAAAGGTTACACAATCAATTATGAAAGCATGTACCAAGGCATTCAGTAAAGT
This sequence comes from Hyphantria cunea, assembly GCA_003709505.1. NCBI lineage: Eukaryota > Metazoa > Arthropoda > Insecta > Lepidoptera > Erebidae > Hyphantria > Hyphantria cunea. Next base: position 1,349,618 of record PKRV01000563.1, read on the forward strand.
GACATGCCGAGCCCAAACTGAGAAAAACTCGTATCTTGGGAATCGGTAGCTCACCGCTCTAAATGTCTTACAACATATTAGTCTTACAATGGAATATATAAGTAACCGCAAATTGTTATACATATTGTGTGATTGTTCCCGTTGTACCATTTCGTACTGTGTATATACAATAAAGATAAAAAAATAAATAATAAGTACATTTGTAAGAAGCTTAAGTAATGTTATTCACAGGATAGAAGTTATTATTACTTATTTATGTTTGTTTAAGCTTTAAAAATTCACTCTGATAGCCCAAAATAATCTCTTTTTTTTAAATAGCTCTATAATTACATGTCTTTTTTAGAAGGTTTTCTGTTTCATTATAATTTAGTAGCTTTAACCAATTGCCCAATTTGTCTTTAAAATCATGTTTATTCAATTTGTGTAGCGAGATTTTTCTGTTTATATCATTATAAAGCCTAGAACTCAAAGCGCTATATTGTCGCGTTGCAAAAATAGTCCTACAGGGTACTGAATAACAAACCAGTGCAAAACTTCTTTTTTCCACCACTTTGTTTGCTAAGCGTAACTGCGAATATCGCCGAAGCATTGTGCGGAGTATAAATAAATAGCGCACTAATAGGACCCGAGCCTCCCTGTACAATTCTGTAGTGGAATTATAACGTGATTTATGATGCATTATCTTGAGAAGTGCCCTCTGTGCTCTCTCTAATTTCAGGAACAAGGTTTTGTATGGTCCTCCCCATGCTGGAGTGCAATAGCAAATAATCGATTGGCATAATGCAGCATAGACTGTGTCCATTATTGGCTGACCAGCAGTAAAGCGAAGATTTTAAAAAACATAGAAAAACCTTCTTACACGTCCTGTAAGACTATCCACCTGAGGACGCTGGCGTCCTAATCGCTCATCAATAATGACATCTAGATATTTGATACTTACAACATTTAATAGGGAAGGGAAGGAACAAGCTGGGGTTGAATAGTTACAGCAGTGAGCGGTAAGTGTTAAAGTTTCCACGGAGGGTTTGGGCGAGTTCGGGAGATAAAATCGGATATATTTACTTTTTTCCACATTTAAAGTAAGTAGATTAGATGATAACCATAATATTACTTTTCTTAAACTATTCTCAGCTTCAGCTTTAGCTTCTATCCAACTTTTCCTATAAGCTAGCAAGGCAGTTTCATCACCATATGTGAAAATTTTACAGTTATTAAGTTGCATTCATCAAGTCATTAACGTGAATGAGGAATAACGTGGGACCAAGTATACTTCCTTGAGGAACTCCGTATTCTATATTCTCTTCATCGCTTACTACACGGTTAACTTTCACAACTTGGGTACGATCTGTGAGATAGTCCTTAAAAATGTAAACAACACAACACAGATATTTAAACAGTAATATATGCACCCACACTAAAATTGCAGAGAGGGACTCAGGTAGCACGCGTGTATATATGCGCGCAACATCCCTCTCTGTTGCGTGGGCGCCGACATAATAGAGGGGGTGTCGACCGTAAGGCTCGGTATTGACACCGCCTATATTACTCGATATCACATGTTTCTGTGCCTCGTTGTATCGCTTCAGTTGACTTGCGGAATATGAGCCTAGATGACATCATTGTGCTCAAATATAAATATATAAATAAATATATTACCATTCGATCCCAACGGGATCGATCCCATGACCGCGACACTACTACGCAGTCGGTTAAACTATGATGTAGACAACGTCTTGTAGTTTCATTTCAACACAATTATTGTTCCGCCTTTAAATAAAGAGGTGAAATGGACGTGAAAATACATGTATTATAACTACTGTAACGCGCGTAGTCAAGATGATTAGTAGCGTATATGAGCGTAGTGAAGATTCTATTAGCACAAACTTATTATATAGGATATGAATGTCTCCCCATTACTCCAACCGACGCCATTTATATCATCTGACATTATCGATCATATTGAATACCAAATTCCCAAAATTATCAGATAATATTAAACATTGTTTATCATAATTATTCTAATGATTATCAACACACAATTATTATTTAATTATACAGGATTGTGTAACATTAAAGATTTATTACGCCGGAAGTACAATTGCATAAAAGAGTACAGATATCATTAACAATATTTCTAAGTAGCGCCGGAAGCTAACAAGCGGAAGGCGCCAAAATATTAATATTATTTAATATGAAAAAACTATTTACTTGATTATTAAATTATAAGGTTATAATGTATATGAGGTTGGAATCGTTCCTTATAACACTACAGTATCATGTTTTGTAATTATTATAAAAATATATTTATTTTCTAATTCAATTACTAAATAAATATAAAATAAATTAAAACTTGCATTTAAGATACCTGTGACGATTGTGAAACATTATTTTTAACCCACCCGGAATTTACAACATATCGTTACGTATTTCAACACAAAATAAAGTTATTAAACTGACACTATGGAAACTTTTTTAGAGGGTTATGTTTTTCGAGTAAATGTATGTATGTATATTTCTTTTTACGCCCCAGAGCCTAAGAGGCGTGAGGTATTTTTATGTAAACGTTTTCTATAAATTTGTCTAAGTCGTGAGTTGAGTACATAAAATAAAAAAAAATAAAAAACCTGAATTTAATAGAGATAGCAAATATTGAACCAGTCAGGTGTTTTGTAATAATTATTACATGTTGGTCAAATACTGTTAACTAGAATTAACATAAAGATGAGTTTTGATAGTTAACAATACAAAAATTGTATAAAAAACATTTTATTGTGGTGACTGTGTAGGATTTTCCACCTTACGTGAATTCGATGGACAGATTTGATACGATGTTATTTTAATATAAATTCTGACAAAGTTCTTTACAATGGCATTTCAAAGTTAAGATAATAACTTAGAGTTGAAGAAGCATTAATGCTTATTGGATATTAAAATATATACCAAGTTTGAAGAATTCAAAGTTTATTATGATAGCATATTACATATCAAATTTAAGTGGTATGCAAATATAAAAATATGTGTGGTTTTTAAAACCGAAGATAATCTTTTTGTTAATTTATTTACATTAAAAAACTCATTTGCCTATAGAAATTAAATGGCAAAAACGTTAAATATTTAAAATAAATAGTAGCATTGCTTTACTTAAGGTAGTGGACACTTGTTTATGCCCGTTTGCAATATTTCGCGAAAATGACCAGTCTCTTTCTGCAGATAAGAAGAATTTTGACAAATCTTAAAGAGAGGATATGAGAATTAGCCTCCTGTAGTAGAAGCGCCTGTTTACAACTATTTTACATTCAAAAAACTTCAGCTTACAAATTAAAATGGCAACACTGTTTTATTTTGTATGCTACATTTTTCCGATCGTGAAAATAAATTGACAAGATGACAATTGGTTTTAGAGAGATTTCTAAGCTAGTAGCGCCTGTTGTTGGCAACGTAATTTGTTTATCTCGAGCTCAAATCAGTGCAGTGTAAGTTGAAAACTAGTAAGAATCAATTATCTATTCTCTAATTATATTACGTAATCTTTGATTAGCAGTAGTTTTATGTTTAAAGTCTCTATTGGAGGTAATTTTGTAAACCGGCGTTTCTATGAATTATAAGCATTATTTTAATTTACAGAAAAATGAATCCGGATTACAAGACCGCATCATCAATTCACGAATTTACAGTGAAGAATATAAAGGGGGAAGACGTTAAATTAGATGCCTACAAAGGTCATGTCTGCATAATTGTTAATGTAGCTTCACAGTGCGGTCTTACGGCCAACAATTACAAGCAGCTGAATGAACTATACGAGAAGTATGCTGAAGAAAAGGGTGCCTATTCAATTTCTAGTTTCATATACAATTTTTTAACCAACAGTATCATAATATTCATAATGAACATTTAATTTTGTAGGACTACGTATTCTCGCTTTTCCTTGCAATCAGTTCGCTGGTGAAGAGCCAGGTAACTCTGAAGATATCGTCTGTTTTGCTGCCGATCGCAAAGTGAAATTTGACCTGTTTGAAAAAATCGATGTTAATGGTGACAATGCAAGTCCATTGTGGAAATTTTTAAAGGTATGAAACTTAATCACATTTCTCTTATTATCTTTTTTAAGTTTAGCATATACTTTAATGTAATCTTTTTTATTTATAAATTTCTAAAAAAAGACAAATAGCACACTTAGCTGTGAAGCAAAAGTTTTAAGATTGTAAGGGAATCCCTGATGAGTCACTTGCATCACAACATTGCATTCTTATTGCCATATATGCTTTACCTGTGCCTGTAAAAACTGTTTCAAACACTAAGGACTAAATGGAAAGCCTTGAACAGCCCCAAGGACAAACTGCTATGCACGGCTGTGGGGAAATATCTCGAGGCTAATTAACAGATGGACTATGAGCATTCTGAGGATATGTGGTTTGAATTGCCAAGAGTAGAGCAATTGGCAAGAGGATTAGTGCAGAAAAATTGCGGTAATATTATTGGGAGTATCCAAAGGTCCAATCAGAAAGAGAAAGGTCCCAAGTAGTTGGACTCATAAAGAGTAGGAAATATCATAGAACCTATGAAAAAATTAGATAACAATGCCAAGAGATGTGAAGTAGAGGAGAGAGAAGATAGAAATCTTATTACCGTTATAAATATTGACATTAAACGAGCAAAAAAAAAAGTTAGTCGTTTGGTATTTTCTTAGCATTAATGTGTGCATTAATTAACTTGTGTTTCTCTCAAAATATTGTTTTAATTAGTTCTTTTATAACTAATGATTTAGCTTTTAGCCTGCCTTGATTTAGTGTGTTCACAAAAACAAGGACACTCTTCACCTTTGTAATATTAGTTTAGATTTTTTGATACAATTTGATATTTTTAAATTCCTATTATTATCTTATTGAAAATACCACACCTGATAATCGACAACAATGTTACTTCAAACATCTACATATTTTTATAAAATTAAAGATATTTTATTTTCTTTAGTGGTTCTATTGGCTTTATACAAACATACTACTAATATTTTTGCAACATCTTATCAATTTACATTGTTTTTTACTTGCCTTTTTTATAATTTATCAACAAGCACAAATCACAAATAAAATAATTCTTGATGTAGGCAACACAGTCTTGATTGATGCATACAACAGATGTTTTAAAATACACACGTAACCTGGAATCTCTGTTGTACAGGCTGAAAATCGATAAAACCTCTTCTATTATTCAAGCGGCCATCACAGCAACTTAATGACGGCCATCACAGCAACTTAATGACTTATCTACTGATTTTACGATTGAATAGATATTGATGATTAATATTGATTGGATTTTAATATTTAATAATTATTACTTTTTAATACCTATTTAGTTGGTTTCCTATATGATGTTTGGAATAGATTACAAAAACTGTATGTAAATAGACTGTGACTTCACCGAAGATCTGCCAGAAGTCAGCATTGACGAANTCCATAAGTTTAAAGTCGCTCAGCGTGCAATGGAGAGGTATATGCTCGGCGTTTCTCTAAGGGATCGCATTAGAAACGAGGTGATCCGACAAAGAACCAGGGTCATCGACGTAGCCCACGCTGGCCAAGTGCGGGTTGGTTGAAAGTAAAATAATCAATTAACATTTATTTAAAACTATTTAGTCGGTGCGATAGCTAGAGTTAGCAATATTAAAATACTGTATTTCTAATACCCAAATCAAGTTATTGCTATATAATTAAAATAAGTATGTTACATAACTCTGCATCCATGTTAAGATAAATATACAGTACAAAGTGACACCACTCTTATACATACCGTAGGTGGGTGTCGTAAGCCAAAACATCCATTCAAATGGGGAGGAGGATAAATATTTGACCAGCAATGGGCTGTGAAAGACTGTTGAGGATGGTCCCTGAATTGAAGACACTTAATGGGGAAAAAAATAATTAGGATCAATCCAAAGTACGACACCTAAGTAGGTCCAAATTCTTTGAAATAAATTTAAATTTTGTTTTGCCTTGCCCTTTTCTTTGATTAAAGCAAATAATACTCGCTTCTCTGTATTCTTGTACACTTCCGTCCCTCTTCATTAAATAACTAAATAAAATGTTACACATCAAAAATGAATCTCTTTTAAATTTTGTTGCAGCACAAACAAGGAGGTACCCTCGGAAACTTCATCAAATGGAACTTCACCAAGTTCATTGTCGACAAAGACGGAGTGCCAGTAGAGCGTCACGGCCCTAATACGGAGCCCAATGACTTAGTCAAATCACTTGAAAAATACTGGTGATCATAACAAAGATTTTACTTATTGGGCCTTTATAAACATTACTAAATGTAAGATAAATATTTAAATGGGACACTGAAAATTAATATATTTATGTAAATAAAAAATTATATAATAGTTTGTTATGCGATGATATCAGTAATGGAGAAAATATATATATTGAATCACTATTTCCAGACTACTGTACTCACAAATATTTGTTTTATCAAAGATTCAATCACAATTTTAATATAAACAATGCATTTTTGAGAGCACAATATTTTACTTGCACTTTTTTGTGACTATTTAAGAAACCGATAAGCATTTGTTTCGGTAGTGACGGTAAAGTAAGAGTAGCCGAACACTGTGTGATATATTTTTCGTAGTTATAAGATTTATAAGTACTCTAGTAACTCTTTTATTAAAAAAAATAACATAAATATTTATTTCTTGTTTTTTTATTTACCTTCATACCTTACATATTACTTTACATACTTGAAACATGTTTCACAAAACGATGACAAGAGTCAATCTATATGCCTAGGTCCTCGGCAATTTCTCTAACGGTGATTCGACGATTGGCCAATGCCATTTTCTTCACTTCATCAATTTCCTCGGCCTTCTAAAAACATTTTGTACCATCGATAAACGTTGCTTTTGTCCAAAGTATCTTCTCCGTATGCCAGAGTCAACATTCGGAATGTTTCCGCGTACTTAATTTCGTTTTTCATACAAAATTTGATACAAATTCTTTGTTCCATTTTTTTGAATAGGTAAAAATCGAAGACGAACCAAAACGCGTTTGAAAATTGCGCGTGGCAAGCAAAGCAGATGTCAATAATTAACTGAACATTCAAATGGCCGAACTTGTCAGTATTAGTGAGAGTCATATGGTACATATCGTATAATCGTAAAACAAATTGTATAAAAAACCATTTTATTGTGGTGACTATGTAGGATTTTACACCCTACGTGAATTTGATGGACAGATTAGATACGATGTTTTTCTTAATATAACTTCTGACAAAGTACTTTACAATGACATTTTAAAGTTAAGATAATAACTTAGAGTTGAATAAGCATTAATGCTTATTGAATATTAATATATAAACCAAGTTTGAAGCATTCAAAGTTCATTATGATAGAGTATTACGAAGATAAAATATTTTTAAATTCATTAACATTAAAAAAACTCTTTTGCCTATAGAAAATAAATGGCAAAAACGTTAAATATTTCAAAAAATAGTAGCATTGCTTTACTAAAGGTAGTGGCCACTTGTTTATGCCCGTTTGCAATATTTCGGAAATTGCCTGGACCTCTTTCAGCAGATAAGAAGAATTTTGACAAAACTTAAGAGAGGAGATGAGAATTAGCCTCCTGTAGTAGAAACTTTTGTTTACAACTATTTTACATTCAAAAAACTCCAGCTTACAAATTAAAATGGCAACACTGTTTTATTTTGTATGCTACATTTTTCCGATCGTGAAAATAAATTGACAAGATGACAATTGGTTTTAGAGCGATTTCTAAGCTAGTAGCGCCTGTTGTTGGCAACGTAATTTGTTTATCTCGAGCTCAATTCAGTGCAGTGTAAGTTGAAAACTAGTAAGAATCAATTATCTATTCTCTAATTATATTACGTAATCTTTGATTAGCAGTAGTTTTATGTTTAAAGTCTCTATTGGAGGTAATTTTGTAAACCGGCGTTTCTATGAATTATAAGCATTATTTTAATTTACAGAAAAATGAATCCTGATTACAAGACCGCATCATCAATTCACGAATTTACAGTGAAGAATATTAAGGGGGAAGACGTTAAATTAGATGCCTACAAAGGTCATGTCTGCATAATTGTTAATGTAGCTTCACAGTGCGGTCTTACGGCCAACAATTACAAGCAGCTGAATGAACTATACGAGAAGTATGCTGAAGAAAAGGGTGCCTATTCAATTTCTAGTTTCATATACAATTTTTTAACCAACAGTATCATAATATTCATAATGAACATTTAATTTTGTAGGACTACGTATTCTCGCTTTTCCTTGCAATCAGTTCGCCGGTCAGGAGCCAGGCAACTCCGAAGATATTGTTTGTTTCGCTGCAGATCGCAAAGTGAAATTTGACCTGTTTGAAAAAATTGATGTTAATGGTGATAATGCAAGTCCATTGTGGAAATTTTTAAAGGTATGATAGTTAATCACATTTCTCTTATCGTTTTTTTTTTATTTTAAGCATTAACTTCAATATAATCTTTTTTAATTGTATATATTTCTAATAAAAGACAAACACCACACTTAGCTGTGAAGCAAAAGTTCAAAGATTGTAATGGAATCCTGGACGAGTCACTTGCATCACAACATTGCATTTTATTATTATTGCCATATAAGCTTTACCTGTGCCTGTAAAAATACTATACTAAATATAATACTATATGGAAAGCTTTAAACAGCTCAAAGGGTGAACTGATGTGAGCGGTTGTAGGGAAACATATCCAAATTATGGTGGAAATACTGCGAGTATCCAAAGGTCCAATCAGAAAGAGAAAGGTCCAAAGAAGGTGGACTCACAAGGTGAAGTAAATATTATAGAATCTATGTAAAATTCGAAAAACCATGCCAAGAGATTTGTAGTGTAGTAGAGGAGAGAGCAGATAGCAATTGGGCTGTTTACAATAAGTTGGAAAGTGCTAATACCTCTGATGAAGTACTCAAACTTGCAAAATCATAAAAAGTAATTAATATATAAAAAGTAAAGACCAGATATTACTAACTGACAACACATAAATCATGGACTTTGAATATTGCAAAGAGTTTCTCAATGAGGATTTCCCCAATAAGGATCCGACACCACTTGATCCCATATATGGCCCCATACCCAAAATGGAATTAGTTGAAACTAAAGAAGAGATAGCTAATATGAAAAACCAAAAAACTATGGACTCCGATGAGATCCCATCAGATCTATCGTTATCATCAGAACTAGGGCTGATGTTGAATTCTAGCTTACTAAGCTGTTAAATATTATACTAGTCACCAAATGTGTCCCTATTCATGGCGACAAAGCTATCTACTTCCATTCTACAAAAGCAAGGGTGATTTGGCGATGTGCAAAACCTACAGAAGCATAAATTGACCTCACATATGTTAAAAATATGGGAAAGATTCATAAACAAATGCCTTACACTTATAACTATGGTTTCTTTGCATCAATTTTATTTACGGCAACCAGATCTCCCACAGACGCTATGCAAGCAAACAGAATCCTGATGGAGAAACATAGTATTAACAATAAAGACTTTTACTGAGTACCTTGGAAGCTGTTATGGGAAGCTCTTGAAAAATGTTCCGGAATACTATATCGAGCACAAGAGGTAAAACCATGACAGGTTTGAGTAAGACTTTGTTGTACTTAGTAATGGACTATCTAACCACAGATACACCTTATCCATTTTTTAGTAATTTTATTATTTTTTATGAAAAATAATTTTTATATATATAAATAAAAATGAATTACTGAAAAGTAGGTACGAATATAGCTTCCGATTGACTGCACCAAATTGGATAATACTTTGTTTTATGTGTTTGTTATTGTCAGGACAATAATAAACACATAAAACAAAGTTTGTATTGAAGAAAACTGGAAATGTTGTGGTTTCGAAGTGCGCCACTGAACTCTACCCGTGGGAAACTAAGGCGGGTATAAATACTTTAAAAAAAAGTATAGCAGTGTGAGGTACTCTGGGTCAGCTAGTCTATATATAAAAGAGGAAGGTGACTGACTAAGATATCCAGAGATCAATGCACAGCCCAAACCGCTGAACCTAGAATCCTGAAATTTTGCATGTAGGTTCTTTATATAACGTAAGTGAGCACCAAGAAAGGAATTGTGGAAATGCAACGAGGAGGAGGAGGAGTTAAAATAGGGGATGAAAATTTGTACGAAACATTTTATTCCTGTAATGGACTTGCTTAAAATTTTGTAAAACTATCTAATAATGCGCGAGCGAAGACGCGGCCAAAAGCTAGTTTATTATATTGTTGTAGATATACCATATACTGAAAAAATAAACCAAAACTTTTCTAAGGAAAAGCCTATGTCCAACAGTGGACTGTTAAAGGCCATGATGATGAGAAAAACCCACAACAATGTTACTATAAGATTCTTCTTTTATTAAGATCTTAACTAAACAAGTATGTTACAAACACTAAGAAAATAACTCAGTCTTGCATGACTTGCATATTGTTATGATTGGAGTGGAAAAACACCTAGACAGATTACATCATACATCAAAGTTCAGCATTGAAACTTTGGTATTTTTAGTTTGTTAACATTACTTCGTTGACATAACACACATCAAAGATTTTTTCTAGAAAGTGCTTTCTAGAAAAAATCTCACACTTGCTTACATTGATATTATGTAGTAACTACATGTCTGCATATCTGAGCTAATATATTTCCTAAACAGATGTGGCTTAGAATTTTTTCTTGTGAATCTGTTAAATCAAGATATTATCATTAAAAAAATTTAAGATTTGTTATTAAAAATTAAAAACAACGTAAATTGATAACATGTTGCAAAAAAAATAGTCATATGTTTGTATAAAGCCAATAACATTTTTAAAGAAAATAAAATATCTTTAAGTAATTTTATAAAAATACGTAAGTGTTTGAAGTAACATTGTTGTTCATTATCGGGTGTGGTGTTTCTAATAAGATATTAATAGGAATTTAAAAATATTAAATTGTATTAATAAAAAATCTAAACTAATATTACAAAGGTGAAGAGTTTCCTTGTTTTTGAGAACACACTAAATCAAGGCAGGCTAAAAGCTAAATCATTAATTATAAAAGAACTAATAAAAATAATATTTTGAGAGACACAGAAGTTAATTAATGCACACATTAATGCTAAGAAAATGCTTTTTTTGTCTATACAATTAAATGAAGTTGGAGTAATTTGCCAAGTAAATGTAATTTCAAATTATTATCTTTAGGGTTCCATACCCAAAAGGTAAATGGTATTAACCCAAACTTAGCTAGTCTGTCTGTCGGTCTGTCAGTCTATATTTCATGAACCATGATAGTTGGAAAATTTAAATTTCAGAGATATATCGTCTCTTAAATTTAACAACAAATACTAAAGTAAAGAAAAAAATTAATAAAGTTGCTAACAAACAACAAACGATTTTTTTTGCTCGTTTTTGATAACGTAAGCGATATTGATAACGATGACGATAACAATTAGACGCTTGAAATATTTACAGAACGTTTATAGTTTAAATAAATATTTAAGAGGGGGGACTGCCTCGTTGTTCTATTGGTTAGCGTAAGCGACTGTAGATACTCTTGATCTCGGGTCTCGAGTTCGAATCCTAGTTCGGTTTGCGGTTAGGTTTTTCGTTCCAGAAATTCTTATACGGATACGCTCATAGCCTAGTTGCACTCGGTTAGAAACAATCACCGAGGGTAAGCAATGACGGCGCGATTAGTACCTAGATGGATAAACCTAACATTCCATGCCAACAAACATACTTCGATTTTTTTTATGGAATAGTGGGCTAACGAGCAGACGTATCGCCTGATGGTAAGCGATTACCGCCGCCCATGGCCATCCGTAACACTAGAGGCGTCTCAGGTGTGTTGCCGGATGGGGAGGGGGATGAGGGGAAAGGTTGGATTATGTGCATCCGGTATCCTCACTCACTCGGTAAAACACAGCGCAGGCGTTGTTTCACACTGATTTTCTGTGAGGCCGCGGTATCACTCCGGTCGAGCCGGCCCATGCATGCCGAAGCGTGGCTCTCCTTAAACCTTAAGGAGAGCCACGCTTCGCTTCGCTTTATAAGGAGGAAAAAATGATTTTCGTATGAAACATTGGTAACGAATTGATATTGGTATCAAGTTCATGATTCATAAAATAGCCTAATTATAATATTTGTCAATGTTTAATGATATTTATATCTCTTATATTTGTCCCGTAAAAGGAAATTTTTGATTTTTAGTACTGTTTATACTTTCATATTCGTTTACTGAAAAAAAAACCGGCCAAGTGCGAGTCGGACTCCCGCACGAAGGATTCCGTACCATTATTGGGAGTCTCTCTCAAACCATCATCTTCCTAGCCTTTATTATTCTCAAGATTATTTGGGGTCGGCTACTAGTTCAACTGTTTTTACCGGAATATCAGTTTTTACATAGAGCGACTGGCATCTGACCTCCGCCACCCTGAGAGTGAATTGAATTCGGAGGTTGAAGTCTTTGTCAGTATATTTGATGGCACTGACGACCCAATAACGTTTGCTTAGATGTTCCAGTTGTTATAGCGGCAACAGAAATACATCATCTTTGAAAATTTCAACTGTAACTATCACGGTTCATGAAATACAGCCTGCCCCTAGCCCCTGTGTGTGTGCGTGGGTGTCATTGGCTAATCTTGGACAAAGTATTAGCCAATGACACACGAGAATTTAGGCGTTAACGATTGCAGAAAGAAGGACGCTTGCAACCTGGCTAGGTGGCTGTTGACAGACGGACGGCAAAGTCTTCGTGATAGGGTCCCGTTTTACCCTTTGGGTACGGAACCCTAAAAATTAGATATAGCACCAAAATATATCTATCATACAAAAATAAAGTAGGGAGGTACATGATAATAATATAAAACGATAGGCTATCTAATTTTTTTTCTATTACGCTGTCCATTAATATAATCTAACATATTTGGTGCCTACTGATGGACTTGTAGATAAATAGTAGATAAAGGATTATTAAATACTAATGTCGTAAAGTTTTGTACAATTTGTGATATTGATTCAGTGAAGTAGTTAATCCTGATGACAATGAGCAAAACCTTTTTGCCTCTGTGTTTTTACCCGACTACTATATGGAGTATGGTGTAACATTAACATAATATATATTATGTTAATGTTACACCGTAGCGCCGGTTTAATTAATGAGGTGTCAAGAGATTTGATGTGAGATAACACCTCACCAGACTAAAACACCATCGCCCCAGGAGGCTGCTAGGCATCTGAAAAGATTTGGGTTGGCTAACTTAACAACGTTGCCTCGACGCATAAAGAACCGCATTAAATGCGGAATCCGGATGCTGCCCCCAATATTATACAATTAATAACACAATTGTATTCAAAAATTAAGTGGAAGATTTGGTCCGGTTGCTATAAATATCCTACCTACCTGCCTAATGTACAATAGGTATTAGAATGCGACACAACAATTCTTGATGTAGGCAACACAGTCTTGAATGATGCATACAACATATGTTTTAAAATACACACGTAACCTTGGATTTCTATTGTACAGGCTGAAAATCGATAAAACCTCTTCTATTATTCAAGCGGCCATCATAGCAACTTAATGACTTATCTACTGATATTTACGATTGAAAGTGATGATTGATATTGATTGGATTTTAATATTTAATAATTACTACTTTTTAATACCTATTTAGTTGGTTTCCTATATGATGTTTGGAATAGATTACAATAACTGTATGTAAATAGACTGTATTCCTAAAGTTAAAAACTCGATAACGCAATAAGATTATCTTAGCTGCAACAACGGTGCTTCGTATAATAATCAATCAAGTCCTACTGCTGGGTTCGGGTCTCCTCTCAGGAGAAGGTTACGGCCATACGTCCCCACGCTGGCCGAGTGCGGGTTGGTTGAAAGTAAAATAATCAATTAACATTTATTTAAAACTATTTAGTCGGTGCGATAGTTAGAGTTAGCAATATTAGAATACTGTATTTCTAATACCCAAATCAAGTTATTGTTATATAATTAAAATAAGTATGTTACATAACTCTGCATCCATGTTAAGATAAATATACAGTACATAGTGACACCACTCTTATACATACCGTAGGTGGGTGTCGTAAGCCAAAACATCCATTCAAATGGGGAGGAGGATAAATATTTATCCAGCATTGGGCTGTTAAAGACTGTTGATGATGGTCCCTGAATTGAAGATGGGGAAAAAAATAATTAGGATCAATCCAAAGTACGACACCTAAGTAGGTCCAAATTCTTTGAAATAAATTTAAATTTTGTTTTGCATTGCCCTTTTCTTTGATTAAAGCAAATAATACTCGCTTCTCTGTATTCTTGTACACATCCGTCCCTCTTCATTAAATAACTCAATAAAATGTTACACATCAAAAATTAATCTCTTTTAAATTTTGTTGCAGCACAAACAAGGAGGTACCCTCGGAAACTTCATCAAATGGAACTTCACCAAGTTCATTGTCGACAAAGACGGAGTGCCAGTAGAGCGTCACGGCCCTAATACGGAGCCCAATGACTTAGTCAAATCACTTGAAAAATACTGGTGATCATAACAAAGATTTTACTGTATTTTTTTTCATTGATATATTGGGACTTTATAAACATTACTAAATGTAAGATAAATATTTAAATGGGGTGTAGCCCCCCAATTTTATTAGAAAATATCGATAAGCACTGAAAATTAATATATTTATGTAAATTAAAAATTATACAATAGTTTGTTACGCGATGATATCAGTAATGGATAAAATATTTATATTTAATTACTATTTACAGGCTACTGTACTCACAAACATTCATATCACAATTTTCATATAAACAATGAATTTTTGAGAGCACAATATTTTACTTGCACTTTTTTTCTGACTATTTAAGAAACCGATAAGCATTTGTTTTGGTAGTGACGGTAAAGTAAGAGTAGCCGAACACTATGTGATGTATTTTTCGTAGTTTTAAGATTGCCTGCTCTTTTATTGAAAAATAATAACATGAATATTTAATTCTTGTTTTCTTATTTACCTTTGCACTTGAATCATGTTTCACAAAACTTAGCGCCTTAGAATGGTAGGTATATAATAATATGCCGTTTACTAACACCTGATGAATATGGGCAAGTGGTATAGTAAAAAAGTACTCTAGATCGCCCTGTTGTTGCTGCGGGAGCCAAAATTTTGGAATAGCTAGCAATTTTAGTACAAGATTCATTTTTGTATGCGTCTCATAGCCCAGTTGCACTCGATGGTTAGAAACAATCATCGAGGGTAAGCAACGATGGCGCGGTCAGTACCTGGATGGGTGACCGCTGGTGGCATGTTACCATGAGCGTCTCCGTGATTCGGAGGTCACGTTAAGCAGTCGGTCCCGGTTGTTATCATACGGTAACAGTCGTGAAGCTTAGTTGGAGGCCTTCGGGCGGCTTAAAAACATCCAACGGCAAGATTTACGTAGCCACAACGTATTCTTGCCAGTCCCCAACCCGCACTTGGCCAGCGTGGGGACGTATGACCTTAACCCTCTCCTGAGAGGAGACCCGAGCCCAGCAGTGGGACGTTATGGGTTGTTGTTTTTTTTTTTTTTTTTTTTCTACATATTCTTTGAATAACTCCTAGTGTACAAAATTAGCGTTCTTACTTGATCAGATGCTAATGTTTATCCATTCCGTGCTGATATACTGCTAACTAGAGGGTGTGAACCCCAATCCTGTGATTACAAGCGTGTATATGTTCAAACCTACTAACAAAAAATGCTGAATGACCTGCTTGACTTTTTTATGCGAGTCGGCCTGCGGATTAACTTGGATAAAACTAATGTCATGCTCAAAATCTTATGTATTACTTAAAGACGAAAATTTTCAATCAATTTTGAAAAATGTTCACACTTGAGTTACAGAACAGCGTGGAAAGGCCTGTGTTCGTTTCTCTCAGCGATCGCATCAGGAATGAGAATACCCGGCAGAAAATTAGTTCTCTGTCAGATCACCTCATTTAAATTCAAGGTTATCAACAGCCCACCGGATAGCTCGCCATAATGGCTATAAAACTGCTAAATGTTGAGGTAGAAGTGTTCTAGAGAAGAGAATGCGTCTCAGCAAATGTAATGAAGGACGCCAACAAGCCTGTAGAGTGCAATAGGGTGATGATGCTGATGATGATGAAAATTCGTTTAACAAAGGTGTTAAAAACTGTTGTAGACAATTTATGGAAAGTTGCATACCTACAGATTTTTAATATAATTTTTTTTAAAAGCTATTTTTGTACATGAAATGTGATTCGTATAGGTATGAGTACAATTAGCCTATTTTGTATTATTTGTTGGTTTCAAAAATGGTTAGAAGTTCAAACAAAATTTCCCCAAAATGATACGTTTTTGCACTTGTCATCAACTCATAAGAATATGTGTGCGATTATTTCTGCACATAAATTAGGTAAGAATACAAAACTTTTATAGTAAATGCGCTTTACCGAAGCGTGTCCATTATTATGCATGTTAAAGCATCAAGACCTTTTTTATTATTTACTTTGTCCTTGTAGTTGTTAATGTGAAGGCGAACTGGAGATTAATATAATACAATCTTTGTTTGACTTGAAAATACACTTAAACAAACAAAGAAATCGTTATTTAATTAAATAGCGTATAAACGAAGCATATAAACTGTAAAAACCGAAAAAATAATATGGTTAACAATAAAAAATTAAGACCTACCTTATCAATTCAATAATCAATTGTAATTGGCGTAAATCTAATGTCTTCATAAACAAGTAAAATAAAATACAAACTATTAACCGGTATAATGAAAATACTGCTCTAATGGATACATCACTATTTTGACGGTAATAACGGTTTCTGCAGTGTCGGAAATTATGTCAATGACTGAATTTGCCATCTCTCTTGCACTTACTAATGCAGCCCCTTTTCGAATGAAATAGAGGGTCAACAACTATTTTTAGCCAATCAGAAACGGTATTTTTAAATTCATTCCAGCGTCGTCGTTCGTTGACGCTTGGCTTCTTCCGCGTTCATTCATGTCGTGTTTATGTTGCCTATACATTTCGAATTACTTGTATGAATTTATTTGGTTGAAGATATTTAAAAGTTGATATTATTGTTGTGTACGTGAAAAGGAGAGCAAGCAGTGCTTTGAAGAATAATTTAAATAAATCCATGAGGACTCTGTTACTGTGACAAGTAAATATCATTGCGTGTGGTTATGATGATAATTTTAGATCCAAAAAATAGTAAAAAGAGTGGTTATACGTTGTGCAATTTATTTACAGAATGTCTACACGTAGCGGTCGAATAAGAACAAGCGTTATCGATGTGAGTCCATCTAGGATACGAAAAGGAATTTCACCAACGCGTTCTCCCGCCAGAACGCGGAAAAGTTCGCCGCCTTTGAGAAAAACCCCGCCACCCGCTGCGCGGTCTCCGGGTCGGAAATCTCCGGCACGAAAATCTCCTAGCCGAAAGCCAGCGTCCAAATTTCCCGCACGAAAATCGCCTTCAAGAACAACAACAAAAGAAAAAGAGCCTAATGAACCTCCGCCACAGGTTCCTAAGTCTCCATCTAAACGACCCCCAATTGAAAGCGATGTGGCAGTTAAATTAGATGATATCTCGAAGCTTTCTTTTTACCGCAGTACTCGCTCCAAGCGTATTGAATACTCTATCAAAGATTTAACAACAAACATTAAGGAAAACGAATTTTCTCTAGAAAAAATTAATGGTTTAGATGATACTGATGTGTTTGGTTTGAGGAAGAGACCTGTCGAGGAGGTCACGCCGCGTCGCTCTAGTAGGCTACGGGAGTTTATGGATAATGTGCCGGACATAAGACGGAGTATGAGTAAATCGCTCAGTCAAAGTAAATCTCTTAGCAAGTCCATTAGTAAATCAATTGATACATTCTCTGATGATGATGTTGAAGACAAGTTTGAAAAACAAACCTCAAAGTTGGTTATGAGGAAACTGGCTACTCCGTTGAGAGGCAGTATAAATAATTATACTGAAATTTATAGCAAATGGGAGTTCGGTGGGAGAATTGGATCAGCTTGCTTGATGCTAATGATTCCTATAACAGTAATCTCTATTATCATCTCATGTAATGAACAGTGTTCATTTAAATCACTATTAGATCTGTCTTCATATAAATCTATTAATACCTTCTTTAGCTTACCAACTTTTGGTTTCATCTTTGTGCAGTATGTTATACAAGCAATATTTGCTTTACTGCCCATACTTGGTCCTCATTCTGATCGCATGGATGACATGGGAATCAAACATTGTTTCAATGCATTTTTCTCCTGTGTATTTACAAGTATATGTTTGTATTCTCTACATTTTTACTTAGTCATCAATAAAGATATATTGTTGGTAGAATATTTGAGACTGGCTGTTGTGTCATACATATTTGCAGTTATTCTAAGTATTGTTGCATATGTTAAGAGTCGTAACTTGGACACGGAACTATTAAATCACTATGGCAATTCTGGATATAAGTTGTATGACTTTTTAATTGGACGGGAAGTTCATCCTTTTATCAAGGGACTGGATATTAAATTATGGATATCAAGAATCTCTAACATCAATACTGTAAGTAGTTTTATTCAGTTTTTATCATAAATTTATAGTACCTTCTTTTGCTTGGCACCCATTTACACACCTATTTCTAGATAAAATGTGTCGAAAACATTTGCACAAATTTTATTTTAATCAGGTTTAGTAAGTCAAAGTTATTACAAATTATTAAAGTTACTGTTTCGTTTATAAGTTTATATTTAAACTACTAAATCTTT
Source organism: Hyphantria cunea (assembly GCA_003709505.1). Taxonomy (NCBI): domain Eukaryota; kingdom Metazoa; phylum Arthropoda; class Insecta; order Lepidoptera; family Erebidae; genus Hyphantria; species Hyphantria cunea. Next base: position 1,368,456 of record PKRV01000563.1, read on the forward strand.
TTTTTTTAAAGTACTAAAATAAAGGAAGTAATAATGCTTTACAAATATCCTTTTAGTCCTTCTATTGCTCTAAAATTAAATGTACATATGTATAAAAATGACCTCTAATCAATATTGACCTTGACATTAGAGATCACTCCTGGGTTTTGAACCTAAAACAACATTATTACAAGGTCCAATGCCTTAACTGCTATAACTTGTGCCCATAATAATTTTAATTGGGAAATTCCAATTAATTGGGAAAGGCCATTCAATTACACCTGTGGCAACAATATCAGATATATAATCTAAAGTCAGCACCATGCTGACACCAGCTTAATCTGCTTTGAGCCACAATAGGTCTGAAGGAGGAGGAATAAAGTAACTAGTTGACCCACACAACTTCATCTGTATATATTTCTAGTCATGCTCGGCTATTATTGGTCTAAGCCTGACTTTAACTATCTCAGGCACGCCAGCAAAACACATTAGAAGAAACGTAAAAATCTATTAGATAGTTTCGGAGTTCATCGTAAGCAACAACGTAATACGAGGTATATATATAATAAATTATGAGGGAGAGACTAAGTACAAGGAAATTGAAAGACTTTGTGTGTATGTAAATGACTATAATTTTTGCTCATCCACTATTGCACGAAGGTCTCCCAAGGAGCTAAATATCCTGGTCTTAGGCAGTCGCATTAACCCAAAACTAATAGCGAAAAAAATACGTCATCTGTTTCAATGTTCTTCTTTCTTCTCTTTTTTTCTTTAGATATAAATGGCACAAAGCAGGAAGTACACAGGTACAAATAAAATAAAAATTTTGGTTCCGGTTCATAAATGACGGGAGTTTTAAGGCAATTAAGTAACTTAGAAAATATAGTCCAATTAATAAATAACCTACTAGCCAAGTGCAGACTAAAAAGTTAATAGAAAAACAAATGTATAGGAATGACGCCTCACAACGCTAAGTCACGTGGTCAAAACAAAATATTTGCCGTTGTTATCGCTTTGACAGTGTATTGCGCTACTAAAACGCGACGATAAAAAAGAAAATCTACGCAACAATTGCAACTTAGCTAATGGGGCCGCTCTTTTAGTAATATCGGTTACATTTTATAATAAACTTGTGTAGTTCCAAGTCTGAGAAACCAATAGGTATTGATAAACAGCGATAAATGTATTTTAATGAAATGGTTAATGTATATCTTTAGTAGCCAATGATATCTATCAATAAATCGTCAAACCGTTCTGAAACATTAATGACGAAATTAATTAACATTTATTCATATACTTTATATTTAACTTTAAATAAACCAGGTTTATTGCATTATTGGCATCATTATTGCACTTCTTAAAATAAGGAAAAACAATTAATACCTACTTGCCTAGTTCATTAACCATGAATGTACGTAAACATTCCAGCAGAATATGGAAATGGTTTAATGGTAAATCCGATTTCATCCAATAATATTCATCTTCAATAATCTACTGAAGTTAAATAAATGTGAAAGAAACTGTCTATTACCTACGCTGTCAAACGGCTGAACCGAATTTAATGAAATTCGTTTAGTTCTTTGCACCTCAATAGCTTAAAAGGGGGCGGAGACGTGGGAAAAGCCTAGTAGAGTATAAATAAACAAATACCTGTTAGTTACTCGATGTTTCGATCGCACTGTATCCTAATATTATAATTTAACCACAGTACCTATAGTGCAATGTTACATACATACATTCTTCATATGTCCCACAAATGTATTTGTAAGTATTAGCAGTTGTTAGGCTATCCTACATTACCTATAGGAATTATTCCAATATAAAACCATAACTAAACTGTAATACTTACTAAAAGTTGTTTCAGTTGAAACGTAGGTATACTGACAGTTTCTGTGACTTCGCTTTATTTCACATACTCACGTTTGCATGCTCGTTCGCCAGAATATAGATTTTGTCAATAAATTCCTTGCTTTTTCAAGGGCACAGCCTTTGGCATACCTTTGTACCTACACTATTTAATGATGATCGATTAAACAGATAAGGCGACCGTAGAAACAAGCTGACGATGTGATTATACATACATAATATTATAAGTATAATCAAAAAACTTTATCAAATAAAACGCCATCAGCTTTCAAATAAAAAAAAAATCATTAAAATCGGTTCAACAGTCCAAAGTTCCGAGGTAACAAACAAACAGAAAATACAGCCGAATTGAAAACCTTCTCGTTTTTTGAAATCGGTTGAAAACCAATTTAGTGGTTTCAGTTTATCCACTACAAAATAATTATTTCCTTATATCTGCCTTCTTTACACCAGTGTACAGATAAACCCATAGAGCCCTTCGCTGTAATGTTATCAAATGAAATAGGGTTATTCCTATGGGCTTACTGGTATATACTTCAATAATATTCATGAACAGTTTAGCGGTTTTATTAGTACGTTTATTTGTTTGTTGCCTGTGCATCTATTGAAAATGATGCTATTTCAATACAAATAAGCATTATTTTTGCTCCTGTACTGTGAAAACGTGGCGGAGTTATTTATGCATGGAAACACCCAGACGAATGTAAATAGAAATACATATTAATGCGAACAAATATATACATAAGAGGGAATTATATCCTCTACAAACGCCTCGACATAGGTACGACTCTTCTGTGTGGTGACTTTTAGGTTCCTAGGTAACGGATTAAAATAAGCAGAGTCAGCACCCGTATTCACCCCGTGGGTATCGTAAGAGTTGACTAAAGCAGTAAATTCTGCAAGTCAAAGACACTGCAAGAAGAAAAAAAAAATAAAAAGTCCTATACCTATATGAATATAGTAGACCAGAACCCTTTTTCCTAAAAGAGGCCACGTCCAGCAATGGCCTGACGATGGCATAAGGACTAGTCCCTAAGTAGCACTTTTAAAATATTTTTATACAATTTTTTTTTGTTTCAGGTAATACTGCTATCTTTGATCTTCTCTCGAGGATTTGACATAAAATTTGATGAAAATACCAACTTGACATTGGAAAAAAGCAATCTGAATTTGGAAAGTTTGAAACTGTTGCTGGACAATGTACAGTTGAAGCCCACAATTATTATATTCTCTTTAATGCAACTAGTTTATATACTAAACTTTGTTATGAAGGAGTATAAGATTACTTCCACATTTTACTGGCAATACGAGGGTATTGGGTACCTCCAGACTGTGGCGAGTGCTCTATACCCCTTTTACTTCACAACAGTGTCTAAAAATTTGGTAGACAACTCAATAGTCCTTTCGACTAACACATTAATTTCTGCTTCTGTACTATTTACGCTGGGATTTCTAATAATGCTTATTAGTAATAATATTAAATATGAATTCAGGAAAAATCCGCTACATCGTAGCTTTGCAAGTAAGTAATAATATTTTGTAAAACGTGTATGTTTCTAATAGTTATATTTAAATCATTTCCTATTTATTTGTGATAGTATTGTCATTACATCAAGGCTTGTTTTCTGTATATGTAAAAGTAACCATTCGTAAGTAAAAATAACGAGAAATCTTAGCTAGCGAGTTATAAACAACATACAATAGTTATAGTGATTTGTTTTGCTTATGATCATAGAGAAAGACCTCTGCTAATAGGAGCGATATTCTCGAGATGTAAATTAAACTAATTAGCTATAAAATGTATCTTCGGTCTCCTATTTACTAAATTTCGACTATGAATATATAAATGATACGAATATTTTCAAAACCTTACCAGTGTACATTAAGTAGACAAAGTATTATACATGACATTTCTTTTAACAATAATTGATGCAGCAATTGAAGTGCATAGTAAACATTAAAATATTTAAATTTTACGGTCTGGAATTGTATACACAATCACTTTTTAAGGTAAAATAGTTAGATATTTCATATTTAGGTTACGTTTTAAATAACTGATAACTTCATATGACAAATTATTTAGGTCTCCCACAAAAGCGTTTTAATTCTAAACAAAAAAAAATTGAGCCTGATAATCACCACTAAAATGTACGACTATCCATAATAAAAAACTGAAGAAAAATGAATTAATTATATGTTTTTTTATTATCAGATGAAATCCAAAGGAATCTTTCGAAATTGAACAGAAAATGTCAAAATCTTAAATTACAATCGTGATCATTGCTCTGGTCATTCCACTTTATCGTCACTAATATATGGCCTAGAATCACGGAGGATTTTTTTCAATCGGTCATTAGCTTGTCTGCCGCGCGTCTACTAAACGCTTGGATGATTTCACTTAATATCCAAGTTCATAAGAATCTGCAGGTGATTCTAAATTTCCTGCTTCTATGTGCGTTTTGTCGTTATTAAAATATACGTGTAGTTATAATATATCTAAATATTGCAGTTTCGAATATTAGAATGACTGATAACACTCTACTTTAAACGATGTGATGTTGGACTATAGTAGCTTGAATTACGCCACGACAAAATAATACCGTTTTGTATAAAAATTATCATCGCTTCCGCCTGCGAACCGCTGAAATCTGTTTAATAGCAGTTGCTAGGTACCTGAAAAAAATCGCTTCGGTGTATATACTCGGATTAAAAACGGTTTCCTAATAGTTTATTACTCCTTATTAACAAATTTAGTTGGCGTTAGAATAATCTACTTGAAGTGCAGTATTATTTTTTAAGAGGACTTGTCTTTTTGCTATCAGACAAAATAAGATTTATTTATTCGCTCAAATACGTGTACATACAATGAACAATCCCCTAACTCCCGAACTAGGAATAATCAATCCTGTGTGTCAGGTAATTTAACATACCTATATCATGTAACGGACACAAAAAGAACATCCGGAATTGCACGACAATATGTGAATTATAAAAAAAAATAACCACGTAGCATTAAGAGGCGGTTAGGTGACCGCTTGTAACCATTACGGCATCCGTGCAGACAGATTTGAAAACAAAGTTGAACTCATATTCCTCTCTCCTTTGAAGTTCTCCTCCTAGCCGCTTTCGGCCTCGGCGGCGGCCGTCTCAACGCAGACCAGTTAACTACAGAGGAGATATTATAGTGCACAAGTGTGTGCGCAAACACAGGTGCACTCGCGGTCCACTAACTCAATCCGATTAGACGATTATCTTACACTACTGGGGAGAGATCAAGCGCAGGACTAACGGCTTTTCGTGCAGGGTCTAAGACCCCGACTCCCAAACTGTTCTTAATCATTTCTATAATCTGATCCTCTCTTCTTTACTATTGATATATAACTTAATGAGGATCCCTCGGAAAGATATAATGTATTATAATAGTTTACATAGTATAGTAATTAATATAAATATTATTTTATTTTCAGACGTAGAATCCATGCCAACGTTCCACGGGAAGAAGCTATTGGTCGCCAGTCTTTGGGGCATGTTACGTCACCCGAACTATGCTGGAGATATTCTCGTACATATTGTCTTTGCTTTGCCCGGTATCATTTCTGGCCATTACGTGGGTGCGGCACCCGCTGTTTTAACTATTGGTACGTTGATACACCGTGCTTGGCGAGACCATGCAAGGTGCCAAAGACGTTACGGTTCGGCTTGGCAAAGATACTGCAAGAGAGTCCCTTCAATATTACTACCGAAACTATTGTAAGTAACTCTTAGTGTCTCAGTTCTTATTTCACCACAAATAATAAAATAATAAAAAATAAAAATAACCCAGTTCAAATGCAAATAATAGCGAAAATGGCATATTAATACACCAGAAATGAAGCGAATAATAAGCTTAAAGAATAAAACAGATTTGATTATATAGGTACGAAATATATTAAGGTTTGATGTATTAGAGGATTTTATCAATATACTTATGTACATAACATTATGTAGATCTTTATCATAGTACATCACAATTTTATTTAAATTGATATTATGTATTCGTTTACAGATCTCCGCATGCCAATTTTTATTTTTAGTAGATTTTATGACGATTATATTATTTTACTAGTTAGTATTTGAGATTATTTGCTTCCTACGTAAACCACCGTTTCGAAATTTAATTACTTAATTTGCTCTCTTTATTTTATATTTTTTTGGTATTATTTTACTTAGATATATACTTGAAACATTTTTCGTAGGTATTTTATTTTGCAGTTACAATTATAAAACCCTATTGAAAATTATTGATAGATTTGAATATAAAGATTGAAAAGTAACTTAGCTAAAATTTTTTATTATTTGATATGAATATTCTAGATAATGTTCTCATACATATAGAAAATTATTGGTATAATCAACCTCATATTATACCTTCTTAGTGTTAATACATGATATGTTTGTGTATCAAATACAATCTATGTAATGAGAACGTTTCAGTATATCAGTACTGGAACAATCGTATAAGTAGTGTTCGTCTGATCATAGTTTTTAAAATTATCTAAAACTATAAATTTTAAAAATCTAATAAGACTTGATAGGCTATTAAGTGGCTATGTGGGAACTAGGATTTTAGTTTTAAGTTGTACACTAATTATTGGAGTCTATATGACTGAAAATGAATTAAAATCTAATAAACTTGACGTGAATTCTCTGTATTGATTACAAGTTGTTGACATAGTTTTAATTATTGTGCCTCAAGAAATGCAATAATAGATTTTTTAGTATTAGATCATTGCACATGTAATGTACTAACAGACGGCTATAGCCTGTAAGTCTAGTAATCTTTTATCACTTAAAAAGTTAATTCTATCTTAAAGATCTGTCGCTCAAATTGTCCCGCATAAATATGTTACTTAAAATTGTAATGTATTCCGCCTTTTTGGATCAATTTTGAATCTAGTTGTAAAACTTGCCATATTTAGGCTAAATATTTGGATTGTGAATGTATTTTGATTTAATTTTGTAGCTTAACGTTGGGAGTGTTTACGTGAATTCACTTATTATTTTAATTTTAATGAATGTCAGAAAACTTCAAATAAATATTTTGTACAAAGTGTAAATATTGTTTTATTTTATAAGGACCCGACTTTGCACGGATATCTTTGAAATTCTCGGATTTCCTTTACCTATAAACTGCATGCGTACATATGTACTACATGCATCTCTATATGCATGTAGTGTACATATAAACCTTCCTCTTGAGTCACTTTATTGCTGAAATCTGCATTGAAATCAGTTGAGTGGTTTAAGCGAAAAGACAGACTTCATTTTATACCATGTAAATCATAGAGATATTTTTAAAACCTACATGTTCATGTACCAACATGGTATAATTACCACGACACATAAGCTGAACTCAATAAAAATGAACAAATTCTTTTCATTTATTTATTTTTCTATAAAATACACATACAATTTGTAAATAAACAATTCAATATTCAAATATCTAATGTACAGACTTGTTCCTAAACATATTCTTTACGTCCACGGCTATCAAGTACCATTACATGGGATGCAGGTTCAATAAGCAACAATAAATACAACATCAAATAACATGATTCACAAAAAGTGTAGGTATTTTTGTCATTACCAAAACTACAAAGGACTGATATGTAATTCATCTTCTCAAAAATATTGAAAAACTTATCAGAAAAGTTGACGAAAAGATTTAATTTATCAAATTAAATAAGCCATTGAGGATATGACACCGCATGCAATGTAAGATTAAGTACTATTTGTTAAAACAGCAACTATGCTAAAGTAACTAACATCGAGTACCTGTAGTTTTTAAGACTAGTACACGGGCCTTACGACACAATCGATATTTATTATCATTCTAATAGGCCTTTTACATATAAAGGCTGATAAATAAAATCACACAGAAATATTGGTTTTTCATTCAACGAATCTCGAATTTAGTAATGGCTGATCTCTGAAAAGTTATCTTTGGCACTAAGATAATTACAATTGTCACAGACACAAATTAGCTCAACGAAACTTTAAAAAGATATACATTTTTATCATAGAACTATCTAATTGTCATCATAAGATTGTGTTTAATTAATTCTAAATTTACATAAGTATAATATCGACTCGGAACGCATAAATATATTTTACTTGAGATACTGGAGTTGTAAGAACATACATAACAGTTTTTGCAAAAATAATTTGAATGTAACGGTCTATGCTGGGAAGACAAAACTATTCTTATCTATTAAGCTCGACCAATTAAAGAACGTTTTTTGGTATTTTTTTGGGATTCAATACTCGGGAATCTGATTATTGACATGGAGTGTTTATACATTAAAGTAAATTACAGGGAGTTACAATTATTCATAGATGTTTTCTGTATTCGGGTGGGCACCTGTTGTATTCAGATAAAATCGAATCTGCTGAAGGTTTACAAAATACATATAAATTCACATTTAATTACATTAGGTAGCTAAACATTTGAAGCAAAAATTATAGTCGCCTATAATTCACATATTTCGGTGATTTTTATAAGTTATTATCAAACAAAATATCCTAAATAATCGTTTAGACAATTTCATCACTTTTTAAATCACTGCATACATTTATTAATCTAACACTAGTTATTTTGCATATTTTAATCTCTGTATTTATATGATGTATTTTAAGCAATCTAGTTATTTGGTTCCATTTAACATTCACTATGAAAATATACAAATTTAAATCTATACTATCAGTATTTACAATCTTTATTTACAGACATGATATTTTTTAATTATTAAATACCTTGAAAATTTTCTTCGATTTATAAAATAATAATGTATTTTATTACAAGCTTTTCAACTGAATGTTTTCATATTAATAAAGTTGATTTTAAATACAGAACGAATTTCAAATGCCAGTCATTCCAAAAAAAGTAATTTCACGGTAGAGAAACAACCTTTTTGGCAGGGATTGGCATATTTTCTGTTTTGAAGAGATCTCACTCAAAATTTTATTTATGTTAAGTACCACTAGCTACAACTTAGGCCTTTTTTCTTTACTAAATACATAGCTGTGTTAGAGCTACATATTAAACATTAAACTTTAAGTTTGGATACAAGTAGAAGGTGTTCAATGTTAAGAACTTATGCTGGTCAGGTATATCATAGAATATTATTAAAAATAATATTTATATACTAATTGCTATGAAAAATGGCCGGAACAATTTGAAATAAAGAGCAACCTGCTTGCTTAAAGAGAAAATAAGAGGACAGTGTTGACAAGCGCTAGACTGCACAAGTTAATTACTGTTAAGAATTCAAGGATAAAATACTTATCGAGCTAATTCTATAAGAATACATTCCATAGATAACTATTTAAACAGTTTTAAAATATATAATGAACTATCAGTGACATTCGAATAGTCCTACAGTTTTGGAAGTTCAGAAACTTGAAGTATTAGTTACTAGTTGATAAAGTATTTACATATAATTTAAAGTATGTCTACTAGGAAGATGCAACCAACTAGAATTATAAAAGTGGTTAAAGACAAACGTTCGTTAAATAAAGACTACATAAATTACTTTCGACGAGTAAAAAGAATACAGATTTGTTTTTTTTTCTACAACACATTTTTGATAATAGTTTTAATTTTATCAATAGGAAATTTTAACTAAAGTATTCTGATCTGGGTTTGTGTTAAAAAAAGTTTGAAACTATTTAGGTTAAGGTCTAATCAAAGCGGGAAATTTCTAGAATTTATAACTACAAAACTATAATTTGGAATCGTATTAAGTTTTTAAATGGACATTAAATACAATATCTATATTAATATAAGTTATACAGTTAATTTTATCAACACAAGTTAAACTTTTCCGACACTAGATATAAAATTCCTACTCTTTTCTTTCTTCCATATTTTAGAGCAAAAATGCGAAGATAGGATACAAAATCTTGCCTGAATATTTTCCATCGCAAAAGCTTCTCTTATAAATAAGGCATTTTTATAAACCTATCTCAGTAATTAAAAAAGTCGCTTTTACGTACTAATTCGACAGAACACTCATCTTTTTCTTACATCTTTCGCAACAATTCCTAAGATTGGTCTGGCTACAAATATGGGGCCAAATAAACGATTATTATTAAAGGATTTAATGCTATTTTTTAGATAAAATTGTAAGTAGATAAATTTTAAATGGCGTTAATTACGTCTGTACTAGCAATACTTTGCATATTAAGATCTTCTAGCTAAGTTTTATTAATTTCTCAAAAAGGATGTCAAGTTCGTTTAGTATATCGAAGTAGTGAGAAATCGCTTGAATAGCTGAAGAGTCCTAAGTACAATATGACGTAACCGCCAAGTCGTAATGTCAGGGAGCGGCGCGGGGGGCAGCTCGCGCGCCGCTCGCAGGACGTCAGAAGTTGCTGTCGAACACGCCCATCGACCTCGAAATGTCTTCGTCCCGAATGCAGCAATCCAGGAATTCGTCTAGCGTCAGCACACCGTCTCGGTTCAAGTCCATTTTCTGTAATTTTTAGATAGAATACCTTCATACTTTTAATTGTTATCGTGAGAGACTGCTGGACTAAAAATCTAGTGCGTCCTCCCTCCTTACCCCTCCAGTTCGGTCCCGTTGACGTCTTTATCGAAACACAAATGATTTCACGGTTTCTCTTATATGAGAAACCATGAGATCATTTGTGTGTCAAAAAGTAGTTAAGTACTAGTACTTATGGATGAAATGACGATGAATTCATAACTTTTAATTAGTAGTAATTACTTAATTTTTAGACTCTCACCCTGTTATCCAATGTGTCTGAGAGGAGGCCTATGTCAAGTAGTGGACTGTTAAAGGCTGTCGATGTGATGACGTGAATACATGTTAGCGCTCTATGACGCGACGGAGGTCTTAGTTAACAGTATAGACAAGGGTAGGTTGATGATTATGATATATATTTATTTAATTATATATGTTTCAACAATGCCCTATGTGAGTCTATAAAGAATAAAAAGCTACATAAATTAAAATATGTAATAGAGTAGGTCTTAACCGAATCTAAGTTGTTACTCATGGTTAAGTATTCATTGTGTTAACGTACCTACATAACTAACTCAATATATTACTCATAATTGCTGATTATGAAAATCCCATGCGTGTGAGTCGACGGTTGACGGCATATGATCCATTAGAGTAGCAGTATGAACAGCGATATCGGTTCTTTTTTTACTTAAATTTAATTTCTTATGTTTGAATATAGACACAATGGCATATTTCCAATAACGTGTAGGTTAATAGGGTAACAATAAAATTAATTACTTGAAAAAGTCGCTCTACTTTTTCTCGGACCGCATCGTCGTCAATTAGAGGTTCGACGATTTTCCCCATCAGGTCATAAATAGCTGTCACTATTTCAGTCATTTCTTCTTTAGTGATGCACCCGTCACCGTTTATATCATACAGCGAGAATGTCCAGCGCAACTTTTCTTCTAAGGTTCCTCTAGATAATATTGAGAGACCCGTCACGAATTCCTGTAATAGAAATGATACTAGTTAATTGATTTCTGAATTTTCAAAACTACCTATTCATTATGTGTTATCTGCAGTGGTCAGCGTAAATTATACTTTTTATGCACGATTTCTAATCGTAAACTGACACTAATTCTTATCTAAGCTCATATCTCTAAAAATTCTGCTAAATTATAGTTCTTAATTTATTTTTTGTATAGGTCGACAGATGTACTTTAAGTGAATTCTAAGAGTTATGATTATTTTCATGCTAGATCGCCGGTTAGTAGCAATGTTTTGCATTGATGATAAATTTTAAAGAAAATACAATCTTTATCGAATAAAAATATTGTACTATATAGCGTTCTTGTCAGTCACTACCTGATTGCTAAACTTCGTTAGGGCAGCCGCCAGATTTGGTTATGCAATTAAAGAAATAGATACATACCTCAAAACTTAATAAGCCGCTTCTGTCTTGGTCCAATGTGTTGAACACGTAATGTGCGTATTGAGCTGTGTTTGCTGTAATAAACATATTGTGCATAAAGTATTAACAGTTTTATGCAATAATAAAACAGAATTTCTTATTTAACTGTATTCTTCTGGTATTCCTTCCGTATAAGTTTTTTCCGCATTTTAAATAGAATTTGCGACATCGTTACACATTAATGGTATACATTTATCTGGTACAAATACTTGCAAACCACATTTAACGATCTACTAAGATTATTATTGTTCAGTATTCATAAAAATACTCGTATACTGTGTCGAAAGTTTTTCTATTATACTTAGCAGGACAAGTTGAGAGACGATTAAGCTTTGCAGAAGTTTTTGGAATTACATTGAGGTTTCATCACTTGAAAACTCATGTAAATTTTAAAATTTGTATTGTTGTTGTGTTATGTTGGTATCCACCGAAGAATACTGCAGGACTTACATATCGTTTATAAGTAAAATATTACTAATATCTGTAACTGTAAGACAAACCATTACTTTTACGTAATATTTAAATTTGTTGCGAAATAAAGTGATGACTCATCTTAGAACGATGACTCACATGTCTTACAGTGCACATTAGTAACCTGATCAGGTCCCAGCAATTTTAGTAAATAATGATAATCCTATAGCCGAGGTTAGCGTGCTAGCTTGTTTTAAGCAAGTTTTCTAACGTGTACCTCTTGTAGGATTAGATCACGGGAAGAAACTATTCTCAAATTATCTGATTCGATCTTAAAGATAATGGTAACTTTATTATTTTTTAAATTAATGATATCTATTCACCTGAAATACTCTTTTACGGTAATATTTTTATCTGATTATTTAAAAGTGACAGCATATGGGTATTGAGACTTCAAATAGAAAACAGTATATTGACATTTATTTATTATTTTACAGAGGTAACTCTTTCTAGGTACAGATCTGCCAGGTTTATAGTTAATAAGATATTTATTACACCTAGACTAAGAATCCATATGAATTATCTACTATTAGTACTTATGTGAAAATAAAATACCACGAGAGCTATCTTTATCCTGGTATTAGATGATAAGCCACAATAAAACAGTACAAAGTTGGAATTCTTATACAATAAGATTTGTAACTTGCATCTTTTAAATTTAGAACGGAATGCAATATTTTTTTTATCCAATCAATCAAAATACACTAGGAAAAACAAAACAGCTTCTTTATTTTAAATTTAATTTATTTCAGATTTTCATTACATCAGTGGTTACAGTACTGACTCATGGTATGGACAACAAGTCCATTAAATTATTACCAATACAGCTTGAAGTGTCACAATGGACTTTTCACACTTATTTAGAAGCTGAACCGAGAGTGTCAACTAAAATTATCATATTGGAATAATGGTTGAAGTTACCTAAAAACATTTGGTTTACCTCAGATTTTCTTAATTAATACAGTACTACAGTTTTCAGATACACAAAGGTAAGTTTCACACAGCTTAGCTACTTAACTGTGTATCTCAAAAGTACAATGTTTGCATATTTTAACTTTAAAATTAACTTAGGTTAGAGATATTATTATAAGGTACACCACATCTTCCGAAATTGGACAGTTCCTTAAATTTAAAAAATTACACTAGAGGCATAAAACCACCAGTTTGCTGCTGGTAAACCTCTATTGTGTCTCCTTCCTCCATCTCCAGTGATGTTGGCGTGTCATTCTCATTGATTGGCTGCCCATCAAACCTGAACCGCACCACTTGCATTGATAAACCCTGAAAGTAAATATAATAAAAATGTAACATAATAATTGTCAGCATTCATGGAACTTTCAGTTTATCGAGTTAGGTTTTCTAACACTTATAATGTAATGCTTAAGACTACCTTTGCCAATTGCTTGAACTCACCTGTTGAATGACTAGTTCCATTAAAAATATATTTCTTTTTAATTTCTAGGACATGCTACAACATATCAGTATAAAGCTACCATAACATGCAAATACTCAGAGGTCCCGAACCCGCACTTGGCCAGCATGGGGACATATGGCCTTAACCCTCCTAACCTGAGAGGAGACTCGAGCCCAGCAGTGGGACATTATATGTTGTCGATTAAATATTAAGACGACTCAAACAGTCTTTAGACAGACTCAGTGGTACAATGGTAGCATATGAGACTTAGGTCTTGAGTTCGATTTCTGAGTCATACTTAAATATTTATATCTAAAAATATTTCTTAATGAGTTTGGGTGGTTTCTATGTATATGTATTGTAAGTATTTACAAAAAAAAGTACATATTTATATCTGTTGTACCCGAAGTGCAAGCTCGGCTTAGTTTGAGACTAGATGGTGTTAAGTCAATGTTTGGCAACAGAGTTTAAAGTAGTAATATTAAATTCTATTGTTCTAGAGGCAAAGCTTAACATATTTGTATATGAAATTAAAATAATAATCCATTGCACAGTTGCTAATAAGAAGACACGAGGTTTGGAACCATAAAAAACACTTCACCACCTCATTGCTGAAGTCACATAATTACTTTGATATTCAATATACAAACAACATAGAATAAATTGTTTAGACAATAGATTCTCTTTTTAAAAATAGGCTATAGATGGTGTATACACATACACAATGCCTTCTGTTGCTTCCCAAGTCCTGCTCTAATAAGTTTTGAAGAGTGGATAAGAAGACAACAAAAGCTCATCAACAGGATTGAATTTTCTTTTCTGAATATTTTAACATCGTAAAGGTCAAAAGGCCGCATAGCAAATAGTAGCACTTACCGCTCTATCGCAATAAGCATTCATCAATTTTCTCAATGGAGTGTGTTTTTTGATTTTGAATTGCACAATGGCATTATCTTGACCTAAGACTTTCAAATTGATGTGTTCGCTTTCTCCCTGAAAAACAAATACAAATACGGATGAAAAGTAAATCCGATAAACAATAATGAAAAACAATTATTCACATTAGCCTGGTAACCACATTTCTCTATTAACGCCATGTCGGTGAAGCACTTTTTTGTTAACTACACTGATAATACAGTAATATACGCACCTTTTTCTCGTCAGACATTGTGAATTAGTTTAATAAAAAAGACCGTCAACACAGAAGCGAGACACCGCTAAAGTTTGTAGATACAGAAACGGTAAAAGCACTAGTGACAGATCCAGAGTACGATGGCGTGGTAATGGCGTCCGATCACGGCTTGGAGGAAATAGAGCAGGTTTGCCAACACATGCGCAGTCGTTACGGCGAAAAGGCGGGCTTCTGCGCAGTAGTAGCCAACGATAATTTCATGAAAAGCTTTAGATTTTTTTTAGTAATAGAAAATTGTACTAAATGAGCTTATAAGTGCTAATATAATATTTTAATTTTAATTGGATAGGTTCTTGAAATATAATTCAAAATACAGATTTTTCTTAAGTAAGAGATAAAATAGCTTTTGTATTCAAATTATTTAAATATTTGAAATTGCCCTTATATAGATGTATAATAAGAAAATATGTATTAAAGGAGTGCATAAAAATAGAAAATCAATATACTTTGATGCTACTACCAACTGCAGAAACCAATATCCGGTACTAGTGATGTGCATCACAGTAACTAGTGCTGTGAAAAGTCGATACTTACGTTTCATTTTACGCAAAGTGACGACTTCACTAACGTAGTGGTACTATAGCAGTCAAAGTACTTTAACTGGATAAATTTGTAATAATATGATAGTTGTTATGGATTGTAGATTTTATTGATTGTAGATTAGAGATTATATTTTGGGTATATTTTTCATCTAATACGGAAACAATAAAAAGTAATTTAAAAAAAAATATTTTATAGATATCAATATTTTATTGGTACAGTTTCTGTAATTTTATTTTTACCCCTGGAAATGTATTCGTAAAAGGGGATGGAAGTATATAACAATAAACCATCCGTTAATTCATCTTTTAATGAGATGGCGTCCAGCCAAGTATTTGTGGTGACTTCCACACACAGCGCAACAGCAGTATACTACAGCGTCATCTACCGAAAATACACCAAACTACGAAGCGACGTTACACACAACGCTACTAATCCTGGACCGCACAATGGAAATTTTCGCGCTGTTTGTCATATATACATTACATCCTAACATCAACCGTTAGGCGCGGCCCGCGAGTTAACTTTTTGAGTCTTCAAGTATTCGTCGTGATGAAATTAATGATAAAAATATGGATGAGAGAAAATTGGGACCGTGTTTCGTAAAAAAACATCCATTGTTTTGACCAATGGTCCGTGCTTAGTTAGATGTCAAATGTCACATATCATATGATGTCCTATGTTTATAGCTCTTGTGTTCGATCGTTATTCTTAGGCCTCTTACACACCATACTGGCGGATTGCTATGTTGCCAACCTTGTCGTGCATAATAAGCCTTCGGCATGCAAATCATGTGCGTCATGTGCTTGGCCATCAGCTTGAAAGCCAGGCGGGAGTATTTCGGGCTCTGTGCAGTGTTGGATTTTGTTGCTTATTAATGCGTTTTTTAAGAAGTATCAAATGCATTTAAGATTTTTTTGTATGAAAGTTATAAAGAAGTATCGACTATTTTCAATTTGGCGGAATACTAATTTTCAAATATCATCTAGGCTGTTATACATATTACTAAAGTACCATCATGGCTTAATTTAGGGTTTTTTACGCAAGGTAGGTTGACTTTCACTTTTTGAAATATCTATCCAAAAACACGTTATAATAAGTGATTGAGATTGATTGATGGGAAAGCATTCTTCTCGTATCTACTTTACCCAAATGCGCCTAATGAAGTGTCGTTTTTCGAGAGTATATACATGTGTATGTATCTGTATTTATGTACGGACTGAAGTTTTAAAGGGAAGGGCGGATTTTGGCGTCAGAGGTGTTGTTAGATCGTCTTAGTATTAGTAGTAGTAGTATAAAGACCGTTTGTAAATTTATTAGGTATTCTGGTAGATATCTCTTAATTCATACTTCCATATTCCGTGCTAATATTATAATTTCGAAAGTAACTCTGCCTGTTACACTAACGTGGCTAAACCGGTGCACCAATTTCAATGAAGTTTGGTGTGCAGACACCTACCTACCTACTTTGATTGTTGAGGAAGGACTTGGCGATAACCGACATACGGAAATGACGATAACAGACATGGAGGAGCCGCAGGCAAAAGCTAGTAACTGATATTTTAATACGAATTTAACTAAACTGATATTTAATTATTTTTTCTGTTATTATTTGTATCATTTTGATATGTTTGGAATTTTTTCTGTAGTCTGTATTGCAATTTCTGATAGGACATTATTTATTAGATAAAGAAATTGCACTAGCTATGCCCGGGTGTGTTGTTGTATTTTGCAACAAAACCCTTTGTAACGCTTAGCTATTTATTTTTTTATTTATTTTTTTATTTTTTCGATCTATTTTATTTTTGATTTGATTTATTTACCATCGAAAGCCACTTGAAAAAAGGACTACCCGTTCCAAAGACTAATTAGCCGGAACAGACAGACAGACGGACAGACAAACAGACAATTTTTTTTTATGTAAGTATCATATATATTTTCATATATATTTTGTGAAAATCTGTGAATTTGAAATTTTGTTGAAATTGAAATATCAAACAGACACTTCAATTTTGTTTATTTGTATACTTATACATAAGTAGCTTTAGGTTACTTTAGACCATTAAAAATAATCAACTTTAAAACATCTTAATAATTAGATGCTGTAAAAACTCTCATTGGTTATTTTGGACGAGTTATTTTTTTAAATTTTTAAGGATGACGCATGATACTTAGTTCATTACTAATATGACGAGTACATTCAACAGATTTTCAAAAGAAGTTCTTGAAACATTTTTTCATTAATACAAGAACCGTTATTGCCTCTTTAGCCGTTATTCCCATCTTCTACTAAGCTCAAGTAAAAAGAATATAGAAGTACCTAACTAATTAAATGTTTAAAACCGTGGGACGAAGGCCAAGTTACTGTAAAAATGTTCACCGACAGTATTTTAACACGGTATTTAACGTGCGATGATTGTTATTTCTAGCACGTTCTGTGTAATATATATGTCATAAAATTGTGAATTTGTGGGTGTTGTAACACCCAGATAACAACCTGAAAGGCAGTCGCGAATAATTGCCGTCGATGTGTTTGCCCGAAATAAATTTTGGTACGTGGGCCGAGCCTTCATTTGAATAAAAATCATACGAATGAAAGTCAGCATTTTTTTAGCTATACATAAATATATTTTTTGTAGTACATAACGTAAATAGCATTTGTTTTTAGGTAAAAATCTAACTATACTCAATATATTCTCTCAAATTGCATTGCCTGGAAAAGACTACTAGGTTAAGACGGACTTTATTGCTAAGTACATGTGATCTAGTACTATCTAGATCACATTTACTTAGCAATAAAGATTTTGGACTTTGAACGGTGTTTTATAGATTTTAGTAATATGCTGTTGTGTAATAATTATATTATTGGTTGAATACGAGATCGAGCAACAAACTGTTTTACCTTTGGTTCTGTCCAATAATTTAAAGTATTAATAGGTAAGGTAGGTAGTTAAATTATAAGATTTCCAACATTCTTAGTCTGATTCGCAGGCACATCGTGTATGACGTTCTATGCTGGTTGGAAAAGAGAAGCAATTTAAAATTGCGATTTTGGATTTTTGAAGTCGACAAAGTACTTATATTTTACTTGGTATATTGTGTACTTGTGGTATATAATGGATGGTCTCATTCATAACATAAATAGATTGAGATACCTACTTATTGTATGACACAGCATTATCAGAAACACATTACTATAAGCACACAATGTTTGTTCGGCTTGAACAATCGTGCGGGGAGTGTTTCAAAGCTATGTTCCATTTGTCTATGATTCCATAAGTCTACCATATCCATCTTTAAGAATCTAAGGAAGAAAGTAGTTTTTAAATACATAATTATTTGTACTAATATTATAAAGAGTACTTTTATGTATTGTGGTAAATTTCACTTAACATTTACTGTTGGGTTTATTTCAATCAGTTGATAGATAAAAAAGTTGTATCAGTTAAGAGCCGCTGCCAAAAGTTGAAGGTGAATAAATAAAGAGATGATAAAAAGATGGTTTAATGAAAAATATATAGGATTTTGATGCGTCGTTTGTTTCCGCTTAGGCGAGATATTTAATCAAAATATTTAATGAATAAGTTAATTAGATTTTAATAAAAAAAATTAAAAAAAAATCGTAACTAAACTCGTCTGAATCTAAACCAAATATGACAGAAAAAGAAGGTACAGGTAAATTGGAAATGCCTACCATTGATTCTGTACCTACATCAGGTAACTTGCCTTATTTTTACGGCGTACTTACCTACATTGGGTACTCATAGCCCAGTTACACTCAGTGATTAGAAACAATCAACAAGGGTAAGCAACGACGGTGCGGTCAGTACCTGGATGGGTGACCGTTGGCGGTATAATACAATGAGTATCTCCGTGGAGGTCACGTTAAGCAGTCAGTCTCGGTTGTTATCATAGGTAACAGTCGTAAAGATTAGATGAAGACCCTTGGGCGGCTTTAAAACATCCAAGGGCAAGATTACGTAGCCACAACGTTGTTGCTAGTCCCCAACATGCACTCGGCAAGTGGGTACTTATGGGCTTAACCCTCTCCTGAGAGGAGACCCGAGTCCAGTAGTGGGACATTATGGGTTGTTGATGATACCCATAATAAACCTACACCACAGAGAATAAAAGGGCATGAAGATAGACTTTAAGCCTCAAATCTTTTCTAATAATTGAATTAAGTTTATTTATGAATGAAAACGCAAACAATTATTAGAATTTGTGACCAATAAATACTAACTGTTGATATTTTCTGATTTCGTTTACCTTACCTTGTTACCTTGTAGATATTTATTTTTATATGAAGCCAATTAACTGTCAATTGTTTTTCTCTCAGTTTAGATTTCTTTGGTTGACCTGTAATTGTATTGTCTGTTGATAGGTTCTTGTACTTCTTAACTATTTTTTTTACTTTGTAGTACGTTGTGAATACCACCCTGCGGGTCCTATACTTCTCCAATTTTAAAAGAAAATAGCTGCGAAGAATACGCACCGTTCTTTGAATATTAGAGATCTGAGCTTAAAGTGCAGGGAGAGGGAGAGAGAGGGGGGGAGAGAGAGAGAAAGAGAGAGAGAGTAACAGAATTGAGTTGTAAAATAGGTACCGTGACCCACATATTTTTAGAGTTCATAAAACCAGCTGAAAGGTGGTATTAACTGCTGCGTTGTTCATTCAGTATATCTTTATATTGTACATACGAAAGACGTTTGTCATTCCTCGTTCAACCATTTGAGAAATGCAGTAAGCGCACTTGTTAACTACTCTGAAAGCACTCAGCGAGTTGATTGTTGGTAGCGAGGCACTTTTGCTTTTATGTATTATTATGTAGAAGTATCCATGATACGAAAAAAATAGTTAGAAAAGCATTTCAATTCCGTACAGTCCTTGAAATATGATAATGCATATTTTATATTTAATTTAGGTTTTCTCAGTTCTTAAAATTAAAATACTGTTCGATTTTTACCAGATAACCGAAGAAATACGTTTTGATTTTCTGAATTTATTGTCATCTTCATCGTGTTCGTTAAACGTAAGCTATTAATCTGTGAATATGACTGGCTCGTTGGTCTAGTGCTTAGCGTAAGCGACTGCAGATCAAGAGGTCTCGGGTTCGATTCCCGGGTCGGTCAGCTGTTGGGGTTTTCTTATAGGAAATTCTTAACAGCAGCCCGGAGTACGGAAGATAGTGGTGTTTCCTGCCCGTGCCTCGGATTTAACTAGTAGCCGACCCCAAATCTTGGGAATAATAAAGATGATGTATGCATATAAGATTATTTATCTTGGGAGTAATAAAGGTTAGCAAAATGAAATTATTCTGGGAATATAGCTACTACTCATACAAGGTTATTAAAATTTTTGTTACATACATTTTATTCGAAACTAAAGAAAAGTTAATGAATATTAACTAGACTAAGATTCATTTCAATGTTACGTATAATCACAATTTTTAACAAAAAAACTGACTTCAAGAACGGGACCAATTTGAAATAGGACTATACGGGTAGCGCCAAATTTCAAATCAAAAAAGAGTCATCAAAATCGGTTCACCCAGTAAAAAGTTATAAGGTAAAAAAATACAATTGAATTGATAACCTCCTACTTTTTTGAAGTCGGTTAATAATAACGGTCTGTTATGTCTCATTGGCAGTAATCAATTACCTCAATTACTCAACTGAAGTGCTATTCTTCTCTTTACCAGCGTGTCAGCTGTCGTTGGCGCCTTTCCAAAATGAAACAAATCTCTCGAACACATTTACAGCAATTGGCGTTATTACCTACTACGCATATAATAAGGCCTGAATTTGATAACGGCTATTTGTGAAAGTACTTTTTTGGCATCAATCATAGTTTTTCAGAGTATTGTTTGACTTAACGTTTAAAAAGTAATGTGTGATGTGAGGTATTCCTGGGCAGCGGGACCGAGGGCCCCTTTTTAAAATTTTTACGAAACGATGTAAAATTCAAATGGAAATTAGTTAAAAATAAAAAAAAACCTACGGCAATGGGTTATAATTTTTTTAAGCCTGAAAGAAGCTGTTATGATCAAGTAACATGGGCCTTCAGTTCAAATGATTGCAAAAACTGACTCAAAGTAGATCAGAAAGGTCTGCCTCTAAGTCAATACTGGTCAATTTAAAATTTTAATTAAGATTTTTCAAAGTTTTAAGAAAATACCAAAACTGTAGAATTGACATTGCGGATTTATGGTGGCATGATATAGGGATAAGTCCTTAATTAATAAGATTAATTTCCTGAAAGCTTTAGTATGAATATTTTTCGAACCACGTTTACTAATGTAGGTTATGTTAAACAATGCAGGATCTACAATCTGCTAAAGTTCAGTTATCTGCTATTATGGGAATTATGTACTATCGCAACTTAATATTCTTATAAATTTCTTTTTAAAGTTTATGTATTCAAAGTATTTCAAAACAAAAGGAAATCGTCTGATCAATCAAGGTGATCAAGCCTGGCTGGCAACGATGAACCATAACGCAATACTGTTAGTTCAGCTTGTCTTCACTAGGTGGAGCTGATATGTTTTTAAACAAATTTTTTAATAACAATTTTTTAAATCAACTAAACATACTTCAACTTGAGAACGAACCATATGGAAGACCGTCTATACAGCTGAATAACGATGAATTCAAGGAAATAGATGAAGCCGATCCGAGTCAAATTAGCTAGGAATTATTTCCGTGGTATAACGTTACCTTACTAATAACATTGATTAATTTGCGTCATATCAATAACATAAAAAATATGAAAAATGCCTCATGATTTGAGTGATCTAAAGAAAGAAACGCACAATGAACTTGCGTTGACTTGTTGAATCGGTATAAAAAGGAAAGATTATTGAGTTCAATTTTGATATGTGACAAAAAGAACGATAACCTTATTACATTTTTACTTTACAATACAAATCGGCAATTTTATACTTTAACTTAAAAAAAGAATGAATGATGATGAAACATTATTTTTTAATTCAAATTACGCGTCATAACTTTTAGAAGTATTAATTAGTTTTTGAAATACGACGTTACAAAACTAAAGATCTCTGGAACGTGTGACGCAATTTATGGATGGTCACTTTTAAGAAACTAAGGCAGTGATAATAATTATATTACCAATACCCTCGCCGAGCTAAGTTCCACATACATCCCTAGTGAGTTACTCGTCACAGCAATGAAAAGGCTTCATATTTTAACTTTTAATATATGATTTCACCAATAGGGTTGCCACGCTATGACCAAACACGAAGAAACAGATCTAGTTTTACTATCACTCTTTAACTGTAATTTACTCATGAATATGAATTTATTTTCCGTTTTGTTAGATGCATGAATTCGAAACTATCAAAATAATATAATACATATAACAAGAGGCTTAAAATCTATATTTGTCCGTAGACAGTCGTCAAAACTCATAAACTTACGGCCTTTTGGACAATTTGGTGGATGTAAAACAGCACAACAGCACCCGCAACCGAAACCACTCAACTTGATGGGATTATATGATTATGTGATGCGTTTTTCATGTCCTCATTTTATTCCCTTATTACTGTGGACGAAGAAGGATGGCATATATATTATATTTATATTGGTCATAGAGTTCTGTAATACTTTTATTGCTGCAGTAGATTTTGTTTCGTGTTAATCTATGCTTATAATAAATCTGTAGAGAGATCAATTCTGTACATGAAATATATTTCCAAAACAACTATCAGGGGTGATTAGGGATCGATACTGATGCCAAAAATGCAATCAATAAAATTTTTGTCTGCCTGTCTGTCTGTATAATCGTTATAGAAAAAAAAACTACTTGATGGATTTTAACGAAACTTGGTACAATTGTTTTTCATACTTATAGTATACTTTTCATCACGCTACAATTAATAGGAGCAGAGCAGTGAAGGGATATGTTGGGAAAACGGGAGAACTTACTCCATTTTTAAGCTTCCGTCGCGTGTGCAACCTTAATGGTTAAAGGTACACAGAAATCATGTATGACAGAAATGTTCACCTTAAAATTTTATAAAAAATATCCCACGACAGCATACGTCTATCTTTTATGATTGACTCACAATAACACGTGTAACTCCTGATAGTTTAGCAGTTAGAAGCTTTCTGATTATATTTGTCTACTTACGTTAGTACGCGAGTAGCTTCGTAAAACGAACATCCTCGAATTTTCGCGACCGGTCGCGAACATTCGAGAATCGGTCGCCACGCTCGACGCGTCTGGCGGCCGAAGGTATAAAACGGCGGGGCGTCCGAGCGCGGGCTTCATACAATTTTTGCCTGTTGATGCGAATAGACGTTCAGAGCGTTCGACCTTATTGACAGACAATACTTAATTGATATTAACAAACCGTATTTATCTGCGCGATTTTGAGTTTTTGATAATTTAATTTTAGATTCATTTTGTTGTTATTTTATAAAATAGGTATTAGTTATTTTAGTAGTGTTTAAATATTCGTTCAAATTACAAATTATTAATAGTTTACATTTTATTTCTTTTTAGGTGAAATAGTAGTAGGTACGCAAAGATTTTATTTTCATTTGCCTGCATCAATGCCACCTAAAAAATGATTATCTTTATTTCAAAATTCGAGAGAAGCTAAGAGAATGAGAAATAGGCGTTCTCAAGAATCGGCAGAGGAAAGAGCACATCGGTTAAACTCTACGAGAGTTATTGGCTCAACTTCTCGAGCTCATGAAAGCTGTCCTGAGAGAGAGATGCGATTAGCAACTGACAGAGCGAGACGAGCTCCATTACGGGCGTCTCAAAGCTCTTATCAACGAGGATAAGGCTTAACATTGACCGAGAACAACATGTGTTATCCCAAGAAGCTGAAACTGCGTCACAACAAGAATTGCGGTTCACAGCTGACCACGAACGGCATACATTATCTCGCGAGTCCGAAACCTTCACTGAGAGGGAATTACGGCTTACAGCTGATCGCGAACGTCATATTTTATCTCGAGAATCTGAAACTTTTATTCAATATGAAGACCGTTTCACAAATGATAAGGTACATATGGTGTAATATTATGATATTATTTGATCTTCGATATATCTTGATGGTGAACATGAACATGAACAACGACTAGAGTCGGGACGCGAATATTACAATTCTTTGAGACAAAAACGATTAATAAGTTTGTCTAATAAAAGTTTTACAATTGAAAATATTCGGTCTCTTGAAACGGACGAACAGCGAGAGGCCCATCTTACTGCAGACAGATTTCGACATAGACTTAGATATAAACATAGAAGATCAATCTACGAATTCGGTGGTGTAGTCCGACAAATATAAAAGTGGGTTAACTTATAACCTCACAATTGATTACATATCGTCTTCTGTAATAGGCGATAAGAACGTAGTATGTTCTTTTTGTAATGCTTTAAAGTGGAGTAAGGAGTCGGCTGGTTTCTGTTGTTCTGGAGGTAAAATAAATTTGCTTTCGTTCGAAGACCCGCCGGAACCTTTGAAATCACTACTTTTAGGGAAACATGTGCAATCTAAATGGTTCTTAGACAATATTCGCACTTATAATAGTACGTTTCAAATGAGATCCTTTGGTGCTCAACAAATCTCAGAAGGCCCTTCCATGCCTACTTTTAAGATACAAGGTCAGGTTTACCATTTGATAGGATCCCTTTTGCCTGAAGACCAACCTAAGTTTCTTCAAATATATTTTGTATCCGACTACAACGAACAATCGAATATAAGAAATCAATACTTCCCGAATTTAAATACTAAACTCATTTCCAAACTTCAGAACGTGTTTCATCAGGTTAATTCGTATGTATGCTGTTATAAATCGGCATTAGAAGATTTTCCTCAAGATGGTGATAATAATTATAAAATTGTTATAAATGCCGATAGGCGTCCAACTCAAGAACACCCTGGGCGTTATAACGCTCCATCCACGAATGAAGTTGCTGTAGTATTGGTCGACCAGGAATGTGATAGGCGTGATATCGTTATCCGTTCCAGAGACAATCATTTGCAACGTATTTACGAAACTCACGGGGCTTACGAAAGTTTGCAATATCCTTTAATATACTGTCGAGGGGAAGAAGGTTATAATTTTGCTTTACACCAAACTGATCCGCGTACAGGCGTACCTGATTTATAATAAAAAGATGTCATGCCTTTAATTTTATTGTTACCACTTCCAAGTGAGAAGGAATAGATGTGTATACTTTCAACGTTTTCGTGGCTTATTCAATCCAAAATATTACAAAACGATTAGAGAACCCTAGACAAACAACTTTATTAGCATTCTTTCGACTTTGCCAAACGGATAATTTTGCAACATCTCTTTTGTATGAAGAAGTTCCATCGTATTATACCTACGAAAAGCAACGAAGTGTCTTTAATCGTAGACGGCGTGGCAGGCCTGTAGATGGCGAGTCAGGTATTTTCAAAGAACATGTTCTTGGTAGAGTGCATAGTGTTCATCCAAACAACGCTGAGTGTTTCTATTTGTGATTATTATTACAAACAGTGCGAGTACTAATATCATTTATAGATTTGAGAAAAGTAGACAATGTTGTTTATCCAACTTATCATGCAGTTTGCCGAGCGCGTCATTTGCTTGAAAACGATCAGCATTGGGATGACGCTTTAGCAGAATCCTGTGTTAGTGATAATCCACGACGGCTACGTTGTTGTATTTTTAACATTACTCACATTTTGTAATTTCTGAGATGCTGTACAATTACGGTAAAAATATAAAGAAAATTTTGCAGAAGAATTTCTTCAGACTATATCTCACAATGATGAAGGCTCAACTAATGATAATTTTCGTGATCTTGCCATAAATCAGTACTTATTAGCTCTTCGGGAAGACTTAACAGCAGCAGACGGTAAATCACTCTGTGCATATGGTTTGCCAACACCAACTTCATTCGGAGAGGTTACCAATAGGGAATATTCCGCATATATTAGTTACAACTCAATGGAACTGCTGGCAACATTAGAAAATGGTGTCCCAATGATGACTGCAGAACAACGTTCAGTCTATGATCGAGTGTGCGAGAGTGTTCAGAATAATTTGGGAATAATATGGTTTTTAGATGCACCTGGAGGAACTCGGAAAACCTTTTTGACTAAATTAATATTAGCTTATACTCGAAATCGGCGTAAAATTGCTCTTGCCATAGCTTCATCAGGTATAGCTGCAACATTGCTACCAGAAGGTAAAATTGCTCACACTATGTTTAAAATACAAATTGATTTATATCGCACGGAAAGTCCAAACTGTAGTATTTCAAGAAGTAGCGACAAAGCTAAGGAATTACTTTCAAAGCTCTTATTTATGACGTGATATACAATCGGTGCATTTGACTATAAACATGCGAGTGAGAACTAGAGATAACTCGGATGGTCGTCAATTTTCTGATACATTATTAAAGATTGGCGAAGGTACCTATCCACATCTACACCAAGGAAAACTTATTCTAACGCCTAAGTTATGTTGTATAGTGCAATCCCAACCACATCTTATATCGTCGGTTTACGGTGACGTAACAAATATATTCAATAGGGACAATTCTTGGCTAAAGATCCATTTGAACTCCTCGCAATGACCTCGCAATGATGTCGAATATACAGGGGAAAAGCCAAATTTATAGTTAAAAAAATAGAATGGTCGATAAACAAGAAGCCACTAATTACCCGATAGTACTTTTAAATTCTTTAAACATGCCAGGACTTCCTTCTCATGAAATTTGTTTAAAAATTAGTATTCCGATTATTCTGCTCCAAAACTTAAGACATCACAACTTTGCAATGGAACTCGGCTAAAAGTAGCTCATTTGCAACAAAATATAATCGAGGCTCAATTTTTAACAGGTTGTGGTGTAGGAGAAACTGTCTTTATTCCCAGAATTCCCATAATACCAAATAATTTTCCATTCCAATTTAAAAGAACGCAATTCCCAGTATCGGTGTGTTATGCAATGACAATTAATAAGGCTCAAGGGCAGACCTTTGGTGTTGCTGAAGTAGATCTCGGTGTCAGTTGGTTCTTGCATGGTCAGTTGTACATCGCTCTTTCCCGGGTTAGCAGTTCTAGAAATCTTAATGTTCACGTGCCGGGGGGTCAACTTTCAATAAAGTTTACTCGGAAGTTTTGCGCTGAAGTATTTTCGTTCTATAGGTACTTTAGCCTAATGTGAACGTGATCTAAACAATATTACCTTAATACGTTAACTTAATAACACACAAGGAGTTATACGCTGACGGAGTTGCGGGCACCGCTATTAACAATAATATTGTGCGGTTTAGTGTTGCGATATTTTTCAACAGTATTGTAGATTGATATGATATGTTATGTTTCCCTACTAAAATACGACAGTTAATCTGTCTGTTACACACATACGCTACTTTAAATCGTATTACTTTAATTTTTGTAATCCATGTTAATCTTGTATCCAGGTAAATACATTGATATAATCTTCTTTAAAAAGTCCCAATTTATATTTTTCCTAAACAAATTTAACTAAACACCGTAATAATCACCGTGGGAAAGCCACGCTTCGGCCTGAATGGGCCGACTCGACTGGTGTGATACCACAGCTTCATAGAAAACAGGTGTAAAACAGCGCTTGCGCTGTATTTTACACTGGTTTTATGTGATTTTGCGATAAGTCTGATGTGTTCAGCAATTATTGTATATATTTATATGTGTAATCCGAATCTCGGAAACGGCGCTAATATTTTCATGATATTTAGTATACAGGAGGTTTCGGGGCGATAAATTGAACTTAAACATACTGAGCAAAGCTCGGTCATCCAGTTACTAAGAATTAATATATATATATCCTTTTCCGGCACTTCCTGTAATGTAGATGTGGTAAGAACAATTTGTGGATCACACACAGTATTATCCCATGTGGGGATTGAACCCACCATTCTAAGTGCAGTAGGAGACGGTGAAGCGACCGCTTACATTACGTTATCCGTGCTTTGAAATGTGAAATTGTTTAATAGAAAGAAGATTATATTTTCTGTAACGTGTTCAATATAAATATAAATGCATTTTCTTAGAGTACTTATGTAGTACAGACTAGTCAACCCGGCAAACGTTGTTTTGCCATATTAAAAATATCACAAGAAATTACAAAAAAAATAGGGGTGACCACCCTTATCATTTAGGGGTATAAAAAATAGATGTTGGCCGATTCTCAGACTTACCCGATATGTACAAAAATTTTCATAAAAATCGGTCCACCCGTTTCGTAAGAGTTTGGTATCAAACACCGCGACACAACAATTTAATGTATTAGTTAAGTAACTTACCTGCACCCATACGAATCTTCAACCATTGATGTTATCTTCTTTCTCACGTGCTTTTGACGAGAACAGTAATCTTAACTACTTGCTATTGCTTGCTATAAAGACGATCAAGAACCTGATAAACCTTCAAGTGAAAATATAACTTGAAATCCCCTGTACTTTCTCCTGTATAACATCTTATTTATTGTTTTTGTATCTATCAAGCATTGTTTTTTATCTCTCTGCTCTGCTTGATATTTTCTTCGACATATCTTTCCCAAACCAATTTAGGGTTGTAGGGGTACTTGTACTAGGAGATATCGATGATCTGTAGAAAAACCGTTGTCTGATTTTTTGGGGGCTCCAACTATCCGTAACGATTGATTTGTTTATATGCCAAGAGAGACCTATGTCTTAACGTGATCTCTGAGACACGAAGGACGAAGGAGTAATATGTATGTATTGAATTGTTTTCGTGTTCTCTGAATGAATTCTCACGGGTTGCTTACTGCATTGTAAGTAATAATTTAGACAAAAGATAATTAATTCAATGGATTTCTTTTTCTTTCGATTATTTTGTACTGTATTAGTTGTATTGTATTGATAGTTTGTTTTTTTTGGTTTGTTGTTGTATTAATTGTGTTGTAGTGTTTGAGTAGTATTACAATACACGCAGTATTATTATTTTTTATTTTCTGTAGTATTTACTATGTTATTGTCATTTTTTGTCCTACACTATTGCATTAGATATAATCTGTAATGATAGTGTATGGTATAATAGTAAATAAGTAAATAAATGTTACGAAATGGTCACCTTTCGATGGGACTGACCTGGCTAAAGTTAATTAATTTTGCAATGTGTTATCTAACTTTATAATCACTAAAGACCAGCCTTAGGCGCCTAGTCTGTTTGATATAATTAATTTTTGATTTTATTCTGGATTCGAGTCCTACACAGACTCGATAGCAAACCTTAATTAGGGGTTTTTTAAATTACGTTTTCTTAAGGGGAGATACTTTGAAGGAAAGGAAGGGAAAGTAAATAAAACGAACACTCTTCTTATTGTTTATTGAAGCTGGTTCACGTGGCGTGTGTATTTAGCTTTATGTGCGTCGACCGTGGTAGACGTATGCTCAAGGCGAAGATTTTAGTTTTTTTTGTAAAATGCTTTTTGATGACATTTTCAGTATCTCTTTACAAGCGTCTTTAAGAACTATTGTAAAATTTCAGAAGAATACGATAACTTCATAACTGAAAACGTAATAAATGGACTGACTTTTGAATACACACCTTAAATGGCCTAAATTAGTTTGTGCATTTATGACTATGTTGTAAAGATAAAAGATATTGGTATGACGTAATAGTGACGTCAATTTCGTGACTCCAGCTAATCAAATGAAAGCATTTTCAAGGCCCTTCTTTTGGAATGGGAGGCAAACGAGCAGAAGTATCGCCTGATGGTAAGCAATTACCGCCGCCCATGGACACCAGCAACATCAGATGATTCACAGGTGCATTGCCGGCCTTTTAAGAAGGAGTACGCTCTTTTCTTGAAGGTTTGAAGGTCATATTGGTCCAAGAATGCCGCAGGCGACAGTTAATTCCACAGTTCTATTGTGCGAGGCAGAAAGTTTCTAGAAAAGCGCACAGTTCGGGACAACCATGTGGCGGGGATCAGTTCGTAGTTTCCTATCGTTAATATATACTGTATCACAGTCTTTATGAAACTGAGTATGATAGAAGACTGTGAAACACTATTAATATGGGCATTTTTATTACCTTTTAATCACCACGTAGCTATTTAATAATCATTTTCTATAGTAATACGATATAAAATGATTATTAAATATAACATTGCACACAAGCTTCGTTCATTTTGTCTCCAAAATAAGAAGTTTTGACAGTCAGATACCGTTATGCTTAGACGATTGATTAACAATAAAGAGAGTTGGTATACATGTCATTTATACGTTGCAGAAAACAGGAACTCAGAAGAATACAGTTAGGAAAAATGTACCACGATTGATTAATGAATGATGTTTAGAAAAAGTTTATTCGACTAAAAGTATTTTATTTAATGTAATTAAAACCATTATGTTGTGAACAAACTAGCTATTTTCAACCAATATCTTTTCATTTGTAAAGAAAAAATCACTTTTTTAGTAAGAAATATCCTGGCATAATATTTTCTTGTTTCAATTACACTTGTATAACTCTATCTCTAGTAAATCCATACGTGATAATAGAACCATTATAGTAGAACATCATTCATGGTAGATCAAGGTTTTTTAGGCACAAGATCAGAATGTCACTATTTGTGGTTTATTCCCCACGATATTTTAGAACATACTACATTGATTTAATTTTTTTTATAAAGTATGCCAGTAAATTGAACCCCACACGGCAAATCTAAGTTCTGTACTTACCTCCTTGTGGAAAGAATTGTGAATATATTAGCTTGAAGGTTTCTTCTTTGACGACTCCTGTAGGACACTCCGCTTTGAAGCCTCTATACAATCTCTTTAGTTCAGGTTCTGTGAACCGGGTCGCTCGCCGCAGCGCCGCTATCGAGTCTGGTCGGTACCGCGGTAACTGTTCTCCCAACTCCTCGAGTTCTGAATCTGAAATGAAGAGAAAGGCGTTCATTTAATAATAGCTAATATAGAATTGTATAGATAGGTTGTATACAACTTGTGAAAACGGAGTGTGTCAAAACGGTTCATATTATAAAATAGGTCAATGTAAATTCTTTTTTTTTTAAGCTGAAAGTTCTTTTCGCACAATACCCTACGTGGGGAGACGAAGGGCATGTGTGGGACTTCCAGAGAACTGATCAACCCACTAAACGCCACCGCGGCCAACCTCAACAATCGGGAGGAGCTCCAGGAACGCATCGGCGGTTTTGGAGTCCCTCCTGACAGACCCCATGGCTGAGGTACATGGTGACATTGTGCTGTGGTCTCCCGACCTATTTGGTTCAGATACTCACCGAAGCAATCGTGCCCGGTAAGTATCTGAGTCAATCGGTAAGTGACACAGTCGGTCCTCACTATCCAAGCTTCGGAACTCGGCAGAACGGAGGCAACAGTGATTTCGAGCCGTGCTCGCCAATCGCGCCAGGACTGTCGCTGCCTCGAAGGTTAATATGTACCCCATATCTAGACTTAACCAATGAGTTCTTTTTAGTTAAAGTTATATTTGCCGCATAATATAGTAGTTCTCAGGTCAGTATTATAAGCTGTTTATAGAAGAAAAAAGACATTTTACAGTTATTTTCAACTACTCTATGTCTTTCTTAAAATTGAGACGAATCTAACGATATTTTCCAAGTCAAACTATATTATCAATATTTAATTTCGATTAGATTTGGAGATTATCTAATAATTAAGTAGCCTTTGAGTATTTAACCAAATAAATTTTACTTACATACAACATATGTACAACAAATATACTATCCATGTAAGTTAAAGTTTTTTGAATAAAACAAAAATTAAGTGGAAGAATTCTCTTGAAGCACTAACTCAGCACCAAATGAATATGTTTTGTTTTCCTTTTTTTTTTTTAAAGGACAACTCCCCCCTTAGGAATATATAATCCTGTGTCATGGGGATCTTTACAAACATACATGAAACGGATACAAATTACAACCAGACTCAGAACAACAATTTACGGATCACACAAAGTGTTGTCCCATGTAGGATTTGAACCCACAACACTTGGCGCAGCAGGAAGCGGTGTGGTGACCACTGAAACCACTAGGCCAACAGTGTAGTCAAATAAAATCCGTGTAGTCAAAAAATGTGAACGAACCTTAAAAGCTAACAACCTAAATTATTAGAAACACTAAAGCTGAAATCGCGCTTAACATAATGTTCGGCACACTAAATAAATAAATTATGAACAGCTAAACAAACAGTAAGGAATGAACTACTCGCAACTAATATGCAAGTCTAATGTCTTTGGCAAACCTACGTCGGTGGGATAACTCAACCGAGCTACTTAGGGCTCGTACACATTAAGCTAACATTTGCGGCGGCTTAATTGCTAAGTTAATAAATGAATTATTTCATCTCAGTAGATTTTTTAACACCTTTGCTCGACGAAAAGGTGTTAAACAAGTAAAATGATAAAAAACACAACTACGTCAATATCCGCCATCTTTACTAAATTCAAGTTTTAAAATTTTTTTTGGTTAAATATTCTATTAATTTTGATGTAGTGTCTCTCTCGCGACTAAGACGAATCTATTGACACTACTCAAACAAAAATACGACAAGCTGTGTAGGCTCCCTCCTGAGAGGAGACCCGAGCCCAGCAGTGGGACATTATGGGTTATTGATGATTGATGATGTAGGCTCTAGAGCATGACAAAGAAATACTACATGCTAACACTCGAAAAAAATAAATTTATTCGAACAACATAACATTTTCGCAGTTGGGTAAAAACCTTAGTAGAGTCTAATACTTATTGAATATAATACAAAGAATATATAGAATCATGTTTTTCACATTTTTGCTGTCCCTGTCTTGTTACATTTATTTCTACTAGTGGTCGCCCAGTGGTCAAAATTCGACTAAATTATTTTTTAATTATTAATTATATTTTACTAGCTTCTCATACTCATCACATTATATTACGTACGTATATACGTATTAATATAAAGATACTTTCCTCTTTTCCCTCGAATATCAATGATGTTGCTAACTTGCTAGCGGGTGTATTATTTCTAATAACAAAATTTTTGCCACTAATTGTTAGCCTTAACTGCAATTTGCCTTTAGGTAAATTATATAATTTGGCTCTCGTCTCTTTTGCTCTCTGTGTTAGAGCTGTTTTAGAAAGTTAACAAGTTACGGATTGTCTGTTTGTGACTATGGGACAAGTAAAGGCAAGTCAACGCTGTCTTCATCATTTTATTTAAAAAAGCTTTTTCATTGAGCTTACTCATGAGCTTCAAATGTAATTCACCTAGCTATTAATAGCAGTAATGTTTTAGAAACATTTTATTGTACCTAATGTACTACATAGACTGTTAGTATTACGTAAATGTATGGTATCTCGATAATTTAATTAATGTATATTTTAACATACAAGTCTTTATTTTAGTACCAAATACTTATCTTAAAAAAAATTGGTACAGCCTTTGAGGAATGCCGATAGAAGTGAAAACTAAGCGCAGGTATAGATATATATATACAGAAAGATACACTCTTTGTATATGTTTACTGTACTACTGTACTGTCCTACTAATAATGTACGAAGGTATGTCTATTTACATATAAAATCAGTACATATAGCTCATGGAAAGCGTTCGGTGACGATGACACGAGTTCCATGAATTTATTCACCCAAAAAGTGCTCAACGCGAGAAGAAGTTTTCTCTTCAAAAATTAGTAGATGTATATTAACCAAAATAATGACGTAAATTTAATTCTATTTTAATTAACTTTCTCACTAATTTAGTAGTGGCTTTGTCCGCGTGCTTATTTCTTATTTAGTGTATTTAACTTTGAAGCTCCAGCGGTTATGGGTCCGCGTTGAAGAATCAGTAAGTTAGGGCAAGTCATTTTATATATTAAAAATAAAAAGATTGATAAATTTACATTTCAAGGGTTGGCAAAAATGAGTATATAATTATTGTTCTCATATGAAAATCATAAAACCTTATGAAGTAAGTCAAAGTACAATAACAAAGTAACTGCAAAAAAATTGTTTATAAATAATTAAAAAAAACCCGGCTATGCATATTTTTTTTTGTTTTTTTTTTTATTTTGATATACCCAGTGCTACAACCACGATGAATCTATTAACACGACTCACATAAAAATACGACAAGCAGTTTAGGTTATGGGGCGTGACAAAAAAATATACTTACATACACTCGAAAAATGTAACCCTCTTCCTTCCGAAGTCGGGTAAAAAGTTATAAATTAGTATGTATGTATTTAGTAACTTATAATAATTTATTATTTTAAAATAGTAATAATTAACTAACTAACAAATAGTAATAAAATAGACGATATCGGAAGGTTTAAAATAATTGTATCGCAAATGAGTCTCGTTATACAACAAAAACACAATAAATAAACGAATGATTATTTGTGTCTTTTATGTTTGACAATAGTTTTGTCTGAGTATTTAATTCGCATCTCAGAGTGCTTTAACTAATCTATGTTTAAATGTCATTTGGCTATACGAGTACGGTTAACACCTGTGCTTTTCCATCACGTATAATAAATGAGGATTCGTCAGTGGTAAATTGACAGAAATTGGTGTGTCTGAAATCTAATTGCTGAGTTCCAATGTCGTTAGGAATTCGCGTTCCGTTTCTCTTGCGATTAAGGCTGACAATGCTTAATTTATTGCGATTCATTCTCGCAATTACTGTCTTATTAAAGAATTTAGCAAATCAATATCATAATTTTTGATACCGTTTCATTGTTTTATTTCGAAAATGGCCGAAAGCTTGTGATGTTTATAAATACAGTAGAACCAATATGACATATATAGTCACAAATAAGTCAACGGCCTTTAACCTTCAACCATTTCTCAGTAGTGCAGTAACAGCGTAAGCGATTGCTATGCTTGACGTCTCGGGTTTGATTTTCGGGTCAGACCAGATGCTTGTATGATATGCAAAAGTTTGCTTCGGAGTTTGGGTTTTTTCTATGTATATTTATTTTATTTATTTATCTTCATTGCGTACATAATACAAAACAATACATAAAATGAGTCACAGAATACATAAATACCACAATTAATACTTATAATATTAATTAGGTACATGAATATGCGGAAAATGGATATGTAAGGCAATAAAATAAACATTAAAATTACGACTCAACTAGATATAATAGAAAGCAATAAACGGCATGTGGAGATATGTCGTGCCATGCTCGTAATATACAAATATAAAAGTCGGTCATTTCTCCAACTTGAAAGCATTAATATGATATTATTAGCGGAAGCTTCTGGAGAGAATTTAATGACTTTAGTTCAACTATAGAATGATTTGGTGATACAAGGAAACATTACATGACTTTAATGAGTACAAAATTATTTAGGCTAATTGTCGCATTTGAAAACCTTGCAATATAAACTATCATAGCATCGTAGCTGCTTCATAGCAGTTCGTAGACATCTACGAAAATACGAAGTATCTGAAATCGGCTTTACTTTTTAGAATTTGTTAAAACAAAAACAATCGACAGTGAATTGGACGTGGGTCTAATTAAATACAAAAAAACCATCTATTTCATCCCAATACCTTTATATTTATATTAAAAATTTTGCCTTGTGAATCTGTGAACATGCATATACACAATAACACTTCATTCGTACCACGAGTAATTCAGAGCATTTAAAGACATTTGTGTCAAAACTGTGACGAATTTAAACCTACATTTAAAGTGATCTTTCAATTGTTTGAATCGAAGATTGATGTGTATGTATGTGTATGTCGAGAGGAAAACAATATGGATGGAGCGGAAAACGGCGAGCGAAGGAAACGAACGGAGTTCTACACGTGAGAAGTGTTATATAAATCGTCTCACGTGTTAGTCATTAGCTATGGCACGTGTTGGATACGATAGAATATAGCAACAATACAATATATTTTCAATTGTGAAAAAGTCAAGCACGTATGGGTCTGTTCAACCGGAGTTAGGTATGCCACGTGTCATAGAAAACTGTTGTTAAGGAATTGTTTTTTGTTTTTTATTGAGTAAAGTTACTGGAGATACAAACTCCTTATTTTTCAGGTAGTACTGGAGTACTTATGACCTGAACCGATTGGAGTGATACAATGGCATTACATGTGCAGATGCAAGACTGATGTTACTGTACACTTTAATTCTTGGCGAAGTGGAACACTCAAAGTGCGGCAATGTATTTAAACTTATTTGTTTTTAGAGGTAACCTCCTTTTTAAAGAGAGGCCAATATCCAGTAGTGAACCATTTGAGGCTGATGCTAATGAAGTTGTATACATACGTAATTAGCAGTAGACTCTTACCATTAGGTGACGCGTCTATTCATTCACTCTTCTACTCCAAAACAGAAAATGTCAGTTGTCGCTTATTACTCCTTTAATCAAAACAAAAAATGAGGTTGTATAGCTTTCAACAGGACAGTATATCGTCTTCAAATATCGTCCGTCCGCAGACTAATATTGATCTAGACAAAAATAGTATACGAGTAAAAGTTATCTCTGGAAAAGCAAAAGCAGAAAATTCTTTAATACTTCGTAGCAAAATATTCCTAGCCGATTTCGCGTTGCAATTTAAAAGATTGCAGTTCTGAAATCACCAATCTGAGTATGAAACTGCATAATATAATAAAGTACAAGAATAAAATAAATGATTTAGTTTTGTGACAAAAAATAGGTACTGTGTGTTAAAATATTATATGTATTTAGAAATATATAATCATGTTAGTCAGTAGTCTATTCACCACAGCACAGACTGCTTAGTGACTCGTAGTGAGCAAAAACTAGTACTC
This sequence comes from Hyphantria cunea, assembly GCA_003709505.1. Taxonomy (NCBI): domain Eukaryota; kingdom Metazoa; phylum Arthropoda; class Insecta; order Lepidoptera; family Erebidae; genus Hyphantria; species Hyphantria cunea. The sequence goes on from PKRV01000563.1 coordinate 1,405,694, forward strand.
TATATTTTAACTACATACTTTAGTTAAAAGTTTAAAAAAAAAAATAACATAATAATAACCTCCACACACACACACACACACACACACACACACACACACACTTGTATATGTATATTGCCACGTTTAATTTATGAACATAGTTTTCTAAGTTCCAACGACAGCACAAAACTTAATAATACACTGAGGACTTGAGTAGTTACCGTTAAGAGCAGTTCATATGTAAGAGTGTTCATTTATGTGGATATATAATAAAAACACCCTTTGGGTATAATCAGGCATTGAACACTAAATTATTCCGCCAGAAAAAAACCTAACGAACTAAGATAATTCTTTGGTGAAACGTACGAAATTTTTTTATTGTTGAAGCTTGCAGTTTATTATAATATTCACGATGGCCAAGAAACATCGTAGCCCGACTTTTTTTCAGTATCATTTGTATTGCTGGGGAATTCTAAACAGTGCTGTTAAACCTTCAAACAATTTACATTATGATATGTGTGCAATCGTTTAATCAGCATAAAATTTATATTCATAAAAGAATAAGTAGATGAAAAGGGAACGTTTTTAAAAACTTTGAATTTGGTGTAATGTGTTAAGTAGTATCTGAGGCAGTGAACATATCTTACGGCCATTAACTTCAGCATGTAATGCAATTGTTACCGTAAACCACTGCAATTTATAATAATATAAACCTAACAGTGTATCAGTTTGTTAAAGAAACTAAAATTAATTTTAAATTTAATATTCTAATCGGATACCAAAGCTTAAGCTCCGAGAGGAATACGCATAAATTAAATTTTGTAACTGGCAAGCAGGATTTGGCGCGCGTCGCAGATAATCGCAGACCTCCAGTAAATTGCCTAATTTTACATTCCACCTGTCCTGTTCGCTTAAATTTTACTGTCTAATCGTTGTTTGAATACATTTATATTTACTTTACTTTATAAGAGTCGCAATCCTTGTTATTATAAGTATATTACGCTCACGGGCACACATTTATACATAAGACAAATGGAACAGGTATTGCAATGGTGCTTTCTGTCAATAAATTTGAAAACTGACAATTTTACCACACTTTGATTAGTTTTTATTCATAAATGTATTGACTACATAATTTAAGTGAAACAAAATTCGGTTACAAGAACATATTTCCATGTACATTTTTGTTTGAGTAGACGAGATCGACTATTTTTAAATGGATTAAACAAATAAGGGATGAAACTAACTAAAGGATAATAGGCTCTTCTAATGATAATTATAAGACATTCTACTTAAAATAACGTTATATAATTTGAATCGCCTTTATTATTATTCGGTGATATTTACATACTATCTGTCTACCAATAGTTTGTTTTAAATTAAGAAATTATACGATAAAGAACCATCATCTTACCCGACCTAGCGTTTAGATGGTGTACGAAAATCGAATCAACTAAAATCAATGCTAATCCCTGACATTACTGGGCCTTTTGCGTTATATGTCAGTATACTCTAACAAGAAAGTTGTCGAAAATTATTATCCCATACCAACTACTATATAATGCAGAGAATTCACAATACATTAGTATGTTTCTAATTATTTTTGTGTAAGCTTTGAAACATTAAAACACGTATACAAACGTACGTAAGTACAGAAACGAAACGTATATCCCACTTTATCAAGTTAACACATAAATCTCACAAATTGAGTAATACATTTCGATGATTCAACGGAATAGTTCTGCGACATAATAAAAAATATGTCTAAGGAACAAAATTGAAGAAGAGCAATCTGTGGGCTCACACACATGAGTATACATCGATATTATCACGAGCACAGTCTGGGACACGGGATTATGTCGAAGATACGTGCGTTGCGTGCCAACTGCCTGCCATGAATATCAAACTCCTGCGATTGACACTTCGTAAAGCGTGAAAATGTGCGTAAATTACGTTCGCATACCCAAGGCCCCGAGAACGGAACCAGGAATGTTTATCCCCCACTTCCCAAGTTATGAACTTCCTATGAACTAAAATATATGTGTTTATGGATGTGGTTGAATATTTGTTATCATGGAACCAATACATTCAATTGAGGAGAAGGTTATTTTATGTGTACACGTTTTTTATAAGAATAATCCTATGTTACGGGGGCCTTTACTAACATTCATGAAATGTATACAAAGAACACCCAGACTCATAGTAACACCTACGCTCAAACCACTAAGCCAAACGAGCAGTCATGTTTGATAATGTTTTGACAACACAGCCATATGCTTATTTATGGTTACAAATATATTAAGCATTATACTGACCTCTAATTTATAGATTATTATATGCATGTTAAGGGTACGTAATTTTGTTCTTTTTTAAATAATTGAATATTAGTTTATATGCGTGATGGTATTTATAATTGGATGAAGCAGCCAAATAGAATTTTAATCTATGTTTGGTGTATATAATTTGTTTGGTTTCCTACCCTATTAACAAATAGTGGATCAATTTTTAATTATTGTTTTTTATGGCATAGGGGGCAAACGAGCAGACGTGTCGCCTGACGGTAAGCGATTATCGCCACCCATGGACACCCAACAACATCAGAGACTTGACATGCGCGTCACCGGCCTTTTGGGGATGGGGAGAAGGACGGGGGAGGGGTTGGGGTATAGGCCTCCGGTATCCTCACTCACTCGGTGAAACATAGCGCAAGCATTTTCTGTGAGGCCGTGGCATGACTCCAGTCGAGAAGGCCCATTCATGCCAGAGCGTAGCTCTCCCATGGTAGAATAGCTACTGAAACTCTCTATGTGGTTGTATAACTACACATAATACATACATGTGTCCCACATAATACATACAGTATTAGCAAAGTCAGCAGATTTATGTAAAACCTGTGTTCTCGGTTTACTGTCGTGTCATACCAACTATCATGTAAATAATAATAATTACCGTGTATGAGACAAGTCATTTTTGGTCAACGGTCTTGTCATGACATGTATGTATTTGTAATACACTAACTGAGGAAGTCACATTACATTCATGACCTCGGACAATTTAAGGAGTTTAACCAAGGCTCCCTTGTCTTCTGCGTACGCGAACAGGGCTACATCAGACACGACAACATTTTTGTGACAGCGTTCAGCATCACGAATTTAGTGAAGACATCGCGATGATAAGTTCCAGCTCGTCTCGTACCAATTATATTATTCCGGAAATTGAGAAATTATGCGATCGCTTATAGAGAATACAGAATCAGGAATACGGTCAAACTCATGGACGTGAATTTGATGGATTGGGGATGCAGAAGGTGAAACAACGCACATTCAAGGTCAAGGTCACAGCATAGTAAAGGACCCACACCTAATAAGTTGTTTTTTCTCGGTGATAAATAAAAATGTGTGTATTTTGTTTGCGTATTTGTGTATTTTCTGTGTATTTATGTATTTTGAGTATTTACTGTAATGTAATTCTGTGAAGTTTTTAGAATAAATGCGTACATTCTATTGTTGAAACAGAATATAATATTTAAAAATTATTATTAGTTGTTTGTTCTTGTTGAAGGAAAGATGTATTAGAAATTTTCAACTATATTTTGTATTTAGAATTTCGAAAATTGCTTAGATTATACCTATTTTTATTCAACAGCAACAACTAGTTGGAAGTTAAAATATAAAATGTAAATAATTGTTAAAAGTTACATTGTACTCGGTATGTCGAGCAATATGTGCTTACATCGTAAATATATCATATGTCAATTTCGATTTCTAAGATTCTCAGAAAATAAATGCGCTATTACCCAGCCCGTGTTAGTTCTGCGAGCCTTACCGCATTGCGACTCATTATCCAAGATGGACACTTTAATACTAAGATAAAAAATAGGTTCCAAAAACAGCTTTAGGTCTTAAACTACTGTTTCAACATTTTAGCAAACTGTTAAGTAAATAACCTGCAACTGAAAAGGTATCGTAAATTTTTTTTTGAAGCTTTATATATGTACTTAATACTTATAAAACTACTTGTATAAAGTTGGAAATAATGCCACGTTACATTCTCTCTCAGTCGCGCTTCAAGTGATTTCGGTAAGTGCAAAGGCATTGAATTTTTCTTGGTATAAAATGATTTGGTAAATAAGAGATAGCCAAATAGATTTAGGTACCTAAATTGCTTGGACTTTCAGGGATTTTATTCATACACTACGTCTAACATTCTAACACACGTCCTTTCTCTAATATACTCACTTGAGAGAGTATTTTAAAACATACATTTTGAGGTTATGAAAAATAATTTCCTTCTAATCTGCAGTCTTCTGAAAACCGAACGCTTAACTAAATTTTATGAATAAATAACTAATCATCAACAACCCATAATGTCCCACTGCTGCGCTCGGGTCACCTCTCAGGAGAGGGCTTAGGTCAAACGTCCCCGTGCTGGCCAAGTGCGGGTTGGGGACTAGCAAGAATACATTGTGGTTAAGTATCTTGCCTTTGGATGTTTTTAAGCCGCCCGAAGGCCTGCAACTAAGCTTCACGACTGTTATCGTATGATAACAACCGGGACCGACTGCTTAACGTGACTTCCGAATCACGAAGACGCTCAAAAACATGCCACTAGCGGTAACCCATCGAGGTACTGACCACGCCATCGTTGCTTACCCTCGGTGATTATTTCTAATCACCGAGTGCAACTGGGCTATGAGCGCCAATAATATATAAAAAATAACCAAAGTCTCTCTTTTTAATGACAAACTGACTACATTCTGGAATTAAACTCATTTGCACTTATTGCTTCAAAGGCATCATCAAAGGCTATTAGGCGAAACCGGTCCGATGTAAAAATAAATTAATTTAATAATGGAATAAGTACAAGTGAGTTTAATTTAAGAATGTATTGCAACAAGTTCCATCAAGTACCGACAATCGATAGTATAAATTATATAAATTAGACGAACTAACTGAATATTTAACACTAACCGAAAACTTAATTCAATCAATTTATATTACGAAGAACCGTACGGTTCTAGATTAAATGATAAAATACTGAGATATAGATCCATAAATATCTGTCGGGCCCAACCCTACGAATTTAGTTTATCGGAAAGGAATGGTTGAAATGAAATGGGTCAGTTTAGACAACGAATGTTCCTTGGAGGATTAAGGGCATGGTATTACTATCAAGGGACCAACTATCGTAGGATTAATGAGAACGATTTTTCTGTTTCAATATTTTCTTGTATGCGTTTATTTATAGGTTACATAATAATTTATGTGTTTGGTACCACTAAAGTAAGTAATACATTCTAGTAATTTTGATCTTATAATAATAAGGGTTGGAGTATATATTATGTTTAATGTAAAACACGAATGGTAATTAAATACTGAGTCGTATTTTTTTTTAAAGTTTTAGGGGGCAAACGAGTATACGTATCGCCTGGTGGTAAGCGATTAACGCCGCCCATGGACACCCGCAACATCAGAGGCATCACAAAAGCGTCGTTGCCCTTGGGGAATGAGGAGGGGGATGAGAGGAAGGGTTGGATTATGGACCTCCGGTAATACCATACGACCTGGTTTAGCAGAAATTTAGTTAGTGTACCTATACCACAAAATACACCCTAGATCCATAAATATGTCCTGTAACCTTATCTACAACATTATGTACAAAGAGCACAATGCAATTGAATATTATTAGTTAATTAAGAATGCAAATGTTCTGTAATCTATACTATTTCTAGAGAGAATAATTAATGAGGCTACATCAATAACAAACTCATCTTGACGTCTTAGATCGCGGTGAATAATGTTTCGCTTGATCTCTACCGGCTCTGTGGACTGCATTGTGCAAACTTTTAAAAGCCATTTTCAGACAATTTTCAAGACTTCGCATACTTTTATTTAACGAATGAGTTAATGCGTCACTTGCATCAAGATTCATAGCTTCTCTGTTTAAGTTGAATTTTATTTTAACGATCCTGAGGCGTGATTTTGTTATTGGAGTAGGTAAAGATTCTGGAGTGAAATGCTTAAAAACATTTAAATTCTTATCACAGAGAGATCCCTGAATCTGGATCGATTAGAACAACTATATTTTGAGATGTTACTTTGATATGTACTATATATATATATATACATATTTAGTGTAGCCATGCTGTTGGATGTATATTAAAGATACTAAGTAGTAAAAAAGTAGCTATAAGTCACCTCTTAAATAAAAACGTTAAAAATGAGAGAAACTGTGTTGTACACAAAACTTAAACCAAGGTTGAAGAGCTTAAATTAGAATTATTCCTTCACAACTAACCAAAAACAATTACAAAAATGCCACAAATTGATTCGTTTAATTATTTAATTCTCATTCGAAGACAATTTGAACGCTTTTACTATCCAAATATACATTAAACAGTTGCCCAAATTTCAAGCAATTCACCGAGTGTTTGAGGTTCCCAGAGCTTAAAACCACCTCTTGATTTCATTATATTTTTTCTTAAAGACAACTCCCGCATTAGGCATATAAATCCTATGTCACAGGGGAACTTTGCAAACATACATAAAATGGATACAAATAACACCCACATTCAGAGCAACAATTTGCGGATCATACAAATTGTTGTCCCATGTTTGATTAGATCGCGTTTATTTTTGTATGGAATTGGGGGCAAACGATCAGATGTATCGCCTATGGTAAGCAATTACCGCTGCTCATGGATATGCCCACAACATCAGAGGCGTTACATGTGCGTTGCTGGCCTTTGGGGGACTAGGAGGGGGTGGTGAGAGTTGTTGGGGTACGGGCTTCCGGTATCCTCACTAACTCGGTGAAACACAGAGCAAGCGCTGTTTCACAACGGTTTTCTCTGAGGCCGTGGTATCATTCCGGTTGAGCTGGCCCATTAGTGCCGAAGCGTGGCTCTCCCAAGTAGCGAGCACTTAAACCACCAGGTCAGCTGTGTAGTAGGTAGTTTGAGGAGACGAATACACTTGTAACTCTTGAGTTGCAGTGGTCCATGGGCGGTGGTCATCTAGGATCAAGCGACTCATCAGCTTACTATCCCACCCATCTCCTCAATCATCAACAGTTTTTAATAGACTGTGGGGTAAAGACATCTCTTTCGAATGAAGTTTTTTTGATGGCGTCAAATATGAAAATTACAATCGAAAGGGCTTTATCTAAGATATTCCAATTGATTTATATATTGGAGAAAGTACTCGCAACACAGTGTGTACTAGCGCAAGTGTTATCTCATAAAGTACTGAACGTTATCTATATCAATAAAGAATATGTACTTATTATATAAATAAATATTTCAGACATCTAACATACACCGCCATCAACCCTCATATTAAGCAGATCTTGTACTATGAAAGCTAGATTGATTGATAGAATATTTATATACTTTATTAACCGACTCCAAGAAAGGAAGAGGTTCTCAATTCGACTGTATTTTTATGTTTGTTACCTCAGAACTTTCGGCTGGGTAACAATTTTGAGGCTTATCTTTTTTTAAAGCTGGTGCTTATCGAGAGTCGGTTTGTTTTTAAATTATTTTTTTATCCACACAGTAATATGACAAAAATGTTATTTTATTAATCTTCAAAACTATAGTAATATTTTATGATATTTAATGAATTTTTATCGTTTTCAATTTAAGTAGATCATGCTAAATTCTTGCACGTCATTAAGTGAAAATGTATACAGAAATTTGGTTTGTACAATGTTACTAGAAAATAATGGATGGGGAGGATAAATAGCGGCAAGGAAATTGCTTCTGCCGTGTGGACGTTCGCCAGACTCGGAGGGTATAGAAATATGTCGCATACATGTACATACATCATGACATTATCACCGCTTCATTTATCACTTCACCAAAGTTGGCCGGCCGCCTGTTATTTTGTGTTATTCGGTTAATAAAGCCTTCACAGTAGTGAAAACTAAGAGGTCGGTGTAATATGACTTTGGGTTGTATTTGACTAGTAAATTGTTTTGTTTGAAAGTGTGTATTTGAATGACATATGTAATTTAATTTTATATAATATCGTTAAATTGTCAGTTGTTTTAAAAATGGAATGCTTCAAACTGATGTGTTTACGTTTAGTTTTTCTTTTACAGGTTTATGTCGACTTAATTACTTTGTTAATATTTGATTTTAACTTGTCTATTGCATCTTGTCTGTCCTTTTAAACTTGGTGTACAGAGTATTTCCGTATTTAGATAAAATCACGGTAAATCAGAATCAGTATTTATTTGTAATATAACTGTTAAAAATAATAATTTTAGAAAGTACTGTATGTTTTACAGTATGTAGGTGTGTTTGTACAGTGATTGCTTGTAATAAGTTTGATTTGATTGACTTTAGAAAGAATGCAATTCTCAATTCACTTGTAATTTTTATGGTTGTTGTAACAGTTTGAATATCGTGGTGTAAGAGTAAAATTGTTTATAAACTTCAGTTTTTGTAGCGTATACAAAGAAAATTAACATTTCTATACATTAAAATAGATTAGTTTAAGAATTAGTTAAAAGTCAGAATTTTGCTCTAAATTTCTGTAACACAATCTCCTAACGACTGAGCTAAAATTCTTAATAAACTTAAACGTCAGCTTAAAAATGAATGAATAATCTCAAGTGGCATTAGATAGAAGTTGAATAAGTGAAATTAAAGACTTAAAAATTGTAATTCTAAAAATAAGATTGTCACCGAAGGATGTAAAATTAATAAAGATTCAAAAACCCTACATGGAATGTATTCTCGTAACATAGAAAGTCAATGTATTGACTATAAAACTGATTAGATTTGGAATAGTTTGAAGATTGCATTCGCTTCGACACGTTTGCCAAAGCCGATTATCCGATATTGGGAGTTGGTCGAAATTCAATTTCAACATAGTCTTTTGAGATCTATACAGTTTGGCAACTCCTGCAGACTAGTAGTGTCATCTCCCAACTACCGCCTCAATGGGTAACAAAGTTTCCCTTAACTCATTAATTTATGCCTAAAACTTTTGATGGTAGGTATAGGTATTATCATTTCTCTTTAGAATATAAATAGTAGTAGTTCTTTGATCTAACTTTAGGATCTCTAATAGATCTTGTTAGAATACAGTTAGTTCAACCAGTTAAATAGTCATGGTTGCTTGTAAGATATTGTTTTGGAGCGAGCGATAAGGCCGCCACTTGTACTTTATAATAGTTTTAAGTTAACCTTGTAATTACATAAGCTGGTGTGCAATAAAGATATTTGTTATTATTTAAATAGTTACATAAAGCTTTGATAGAAGGTGTTTTTGCTCATAGGAAATAAATTTATATACAAGATATTGCTCTGTTTCTTTTTAAAAAATTGGCTTGTTTTTTTAGTTTTGTTTTACCATTAGCTTCTGTATGTACACGATTATTTTAAAGTTTTGTTCTAAAAATGTTTGGGATTTTTTTAATATAAATAATGCTAGAAAGTCTTAGATACTAAAATTTAATATATTCCAATACTCGTAGCATACATGCTTTTAAACTATTCTAATATATACAGAAAACTAACTTTTATCCACAATGATCAAACTATCTTCATGACGAATTTTCTTAAAATCGGTGCAACAGTTTAACCGTAATATCGTAGCAGACAGAGTGAGTTATTCTAGAATCTATATAAACTAAAATCAGCCACTGAAATGTATGTAAGTATAACTTCCAATCGAATGTACCAAATTTAATAATTCTATGTTTATATATTTGCTGTTGTTGGGACGAGGTTTGTATTAAAGAAAATTATGAGCAAACTGAAAGTGTAAATTTCTTTTTAGTCCACGACTATACTACCCTTGGGAAGCTGAAGCAGGCATAAATAAAAGAACAAGCTATTCAGAAGTTTAGTAAATAATTATAAAAATATGGCGGTATGAAGTTTGGCAGGTCAGTTAGTTTATGATAAAAGCACAGATGTAAGACTGTCCATCGTTCATAAAGGTCACAGTTCAAGCTTAATGTTTATTCCAGGTTATGCAACAAAGAAGGTAGTAATAAAAATGCAGCAGCTTACAAATTACATTACATTGTTTATTCAGTGCAAGTACTAAGAGTAATATCCGACCACATGTAACATATAATGTAAGTAAACCAACTTCAAGCTGCAACGCACCGTCTTGTAATCTTACAGAGCTTTTATGCAAGATGGTAAATGCAGCTTAAATATTTTATTCCCTCTGATACTCTTTGTCAGGATATTTTAGCTTCTAAGGTATTGCTGTGCACTACTGCATTTAAAATAAGTGCTTTATTCTATAATAAAAACGTTTCATTGAATATTCTACATATTAAGACCATAGGACTAGTATTAATAGGTATTAACCTTAGGACTAGTACCTAAGGTCTGACAAAGGTAGGTACGAAGCTAAATCACAAAATAGAGTGTTATTCTTAACTTCCGATAAAATCTCCAAATAAATGTATGTGGACTTAGCACAAATCATTACGGTTTTATTAAACCTAGAAATTGCTTGGCCGTCGGCGTTCCGCGATATGATGGACGGTATGAGGGGTGACAGCGTCCTGCCCCAGGAGTGACTCTGGTCACCCCGGGATGTAGCTTAGCTGTGGAGTATGGAAGGGGAACAGAAGCCACCGATGCGCTCTTGGAGCTCCTCACGACTACCGAGATAGACCACCGCGGGGTCTAATGGGTAGACCACACACGTCCTTTGTCTTCCCACGAAGACGAAGGACGTCTGTGAAGAGAAGGAAGGGAGGAAAATTCTTAGTCATGATAAGAAGGATAGAAAGGAGGAAGGGATGAATGGATGGAAGGATAGAATTCCTCGCGTAAAAAAGTACATCTCCTCAGAAACAGATAAAAATAAACTATTCATTTGTCGTATTTATTAAACAACAAATTAATTTATTTGATAAAATAAATGTTCTACTTTTATTCTTGCAAATGCAAAAGAAATCTATACCATAGTACATCTATGTATTCAGCGTCTAAACTACTAAACCGATTTTAATTCCATAAATTAAGTCAGGAGTCAATAGTTTCATAATAATGGCCCGGGAACATAAGCTGTACAACTTTTATAAAAAGTGATTGTATTCGGATTTAAGTTTTCAAGTGTTTTCTTGTAATTAAATAAACTCTAAGCTATTACAATGTACTGTCTTTTTATAACCACTTCTAGACATAACAAAATATAACTATTACCGTTTTGTTAATTAATAACTTAATTAATAAAGTAATTTTTCTGGTTTTTTCTTCCTTGACTTTGTTTTGGGGGAAAGCCGTACGTGCCTATGTTTATACAAATCTTAGTAAAATGGCGAATTTTATTTCATACTACGAATCTTAATCGAATACTGCACAATAATAATAGCCAATACTTATATAATCCAAGATAAAAGTGAGCACTTATTATAAAGATAATATTTCGCGACGCTTCGTAGAAAACATTCCAAAAATATATTATGCCAGCTTAACCTCCGGGGTATTTGTTCTATCGCCAATACTTTTGGACTTAGGTCAGCTTAGGCAAAGCGCATGTGGATTAAATCGGCTGGTTAAGAATTATGTTCACTATTTGCCCATTTGGAAGACTTTGTGATAAAACTTTAACATTCGTGACATTGTAAGAACTTTTGAGCTTAACAAGGTTCATGTCTATTCTTTTTCAAACACTTTATGCGATGATCTCAATGGTTATCTTAGTGACTTCGAGATATCTTTTAAATAGGCATTAAGATGCTAATATCTATTAAGTTTCAAATGTTTAAAGTGTCAGTTTTACACTATGCGAATTACATTTCCTTGAGTGAAATTTAAAACAAGTCGTATTTAATTTGATGATAACGATTCACGCTCTACAAAAAAAAATGCCTTTTCAAAAATTGCCATTATTATAATATTTGAGATAATTAATAATTGGGATTTTCAAACATTAACCTTTACATACACATTTCTTCGTCTCCTTTAAAAATCGATAACGCATTTCACGTCTTAGTGCCTCAGAGCTAACTCAGAAGCCTCATTCCAAAACAAACTACGTTAATTAGATTACTCGTTATCTTTCCACCTGTAATTCTTTTCCAATTAAGAGCAAATAGGCCGTCGACATTTGGCTATATCTTAGAGGAAGATATGTGAAGGTAGACAAAGAAATCAATTTATCTTGATTTACAGCAAAGAGTTCACCCCAAGAGCTATTTCTCTCATTATTTACTCTCCTTCTATTTGAGCCTTTTTGTTTTCCTTCTTATTGTTTACGTAGACAACTATGGTATTTACTGTGAATGCTGTTGGAAACTCGAAAATATTTCACGTTAAAATGATTTTGCGTGAATAACTATCTTTCAGTCGGTTTTCTATCTAGTACATAACTTATTTCAAGAAAAAAATAACTTAATTCACCTACATCATAGTGCATTTTATTATAATCTGTAGTAATAACCTCAGGGTGTATTTATTTTGTAAATTTGAATAAATCTAATACTTAACTGAAATACGATTTTTTAAAATTTGATTTTATAAATTACAAAGAGTTTATAAAAAGTTTTGAAATAGCAATCAAAGGAATAAATAGCCGAATGGAAAACATGTCTATTTTTTTTTTAATTCATTTAAAAATGGATTTTGATGGCTTAGTACCAGTTTTCCGCAAATAAGCTCTCGACTTGCCTGATTATTAGGTACATATGACTTTCCACAATAGTAGTGTAACAAGATGCGTTTTTAACTTCAAATACAATTTAATATTGATTTATTTATTCTTGTTATAGATAAAAAATATAATGTATCGTAACGCATAAATATATAATTTGGCTAATATTTGGTTTCATGTGTTATTACAATCATAAAAATCAAATACCACCGGTAATAAAGTCATGCATTTTCGTAAACGAATACTGTGGTACCGGTAACGATAGTGTACTATTATGATTTGTGTGTACGACAGCCTTTCCGTGTTTTCGCACCTCCTTCGAGTTTTTCTTACCCATTTCCCGCGTATAAGGAAAATGTATACGTAAAGCAATGGGAAAATCTTAATCATTTTTAGATACATCCGTACAGCGTTGTTTAATAAATCAACACAAAGGAATGTTAATGCTGCAAATTATTTATAATTGGAAGTTGTCGTAGAGAAATAAATAGTTTGAAATTAACACCAGTTTGTTTATTATCTAAGAATTTAATTTGATAAAGGAGTAACCACAGACAATAATTTTTTTTAATAGTTTCATGATGATATTGGTGACTTTGCATGCATTAAGCTAGCAGTATAACAGTCAGTCTACGCTCCCACAGATTGAATAAAATAACTACATAAAATATGTATATACTATTAAATATGTGTTATATTATTAAACCGATTGTTATGAAACTTTTCATGCAAATGACTAAAGATACAGGCAATGGAAGAGAGAACCTTTCAATAATATATATATAAAAAATATATATATATACTATATATAAAATATGTATTATCATCTATGTTATGTATGTGTATATATATGTATATGTATGTATATTTCGGACATCTTAACACACAACTCCATCTAGTCCCAAACTAAGTAGAGCTCGTACTATGGGTACCAGACAACTGATATTAATACATATTTACTTTTTCTTTTGATACTTACATAAAACATAGAAAACATCCAAACTCCAAAACAAATATTTACAGATCCTACAAACATTTGGTCCGACTCAGGAATCAAACCCAAGATCGACAGACCCGAGATTTTTATTAATAAAAAATTTTATATAAAAATATGATTATGTACTGTCTGAAATATTTTTACGAGCTAAATCTCCGACTATTTCGGGTAGTCTTAAAAAACAAGGGAAAAGTTATTAGCAAAATATTGTTCCGTAAACAATGTTTATATTTTCTAAAATGGCTTTATCGCACATATGTGACTTAGTGTATTTATTTAGGAGGCAGTTTTGCTATTATCTTTATCATTCCTAAAAGCGTGTGTTGGCCGGGAGTCAAGTACTCTGGTTTCTTAGCTAAGTATCCTCCTGTCTCGTAGATACATATAAGAAAATTTGATATTCAGTAAGTTATTATAGTACGAGCTTAGCTTTATCTAGTAGAATGACTATTCGATAAAGCTAAGCTCGTTATAGCTTCATTTATTACCGAATAACCAAAACCACATTTGAAGTCAACCGAAGACTCTTTTTTCTACCACATAGTACCACATAAATTTTCATTTTCGATGTAGAAATAGCCATTAGTAGATTAGGAGGAAATCTTCCAGAAAGTTATTCCTATTTTTGTACTGAATTAAACAAAAATACGGAATTTCTACTAGTTTTTGAAAAAAATACTTTATGAAGTTCTGCATACAGTACAAATTCTAACTTTAAGTACTGTTTCTAAATTCAGACGACTTTATTCGAACTTTAAAAAGTCTCCAACAAGCCATAGGCGCCGCAATAAAGTTGGCACTAGACGCACGCGATCGCGTGCTGCATGCCGGTCCTTGACATTGTGTTTTAAACGATAGCAGATTAGCTTTGCTAAGTGTGTCGAATATTGTATCATCGAGTTAATTTTTTATTTAGCCAGTCGTTATTTTTTGAATTAACTTGAAGTCTCGATTGTTACTGAGACAGTAAAGATTCCCAACCAAAAAAAATCCAGCACACTTAAGTCGAAATTTATAAATTAATGATAGAGTTGATATTTAAAAGGAAGTTAATTAAGGAGGTTAATTAGTAATATAAAATTATGAGTGATTAATCTTAAGGATCTAACCAAGTGGTGTGCAATTGGAGAAACCTTTGTCCTGCAGTGGACTACGATGTGCTGATGAAGTTAAATCTTAAGGATATTGAAAGATAGGTCAGAGGACTCAGAGGGTATATAAGCTATGGATATTCTATTATATTCCTACTATTTTCTTAGTAATCAGTGGTCGCCCAGTGGTTAAACCATAATTCATTTATGTTGCAAAGGTTATTTTTTTTATTTCTTTTATCATAGTGTATTCTTCCTCCATTCGTTCTTTTTGTTTCTCAAATAGATATAAAAAAGATATCTTAACCGGTGACCACAAGCGGTATAACCCTTTCAAAACGTCAGGATAAAGAAAGCAACATGATCTTTTAAATAGTTTTATCACATATAAGTCCCAGATTTACAACAAATATTATGTGATAAAGTCGCGAAAGTCTAAAAACAGAAACTGCTTTCATAAAATTTTTGTCATTGAAATTTTAATTAAATGCTCAGACGATCTGGTACTTTTTCATTTAGCACTCTACTACTCTTCTGGGAAATAAATACGTTTCTTTTATGGTAGTCTTAACCCATAAAAGTCTTGTTTATATTGTTACAGCAGGACATTGCCGCGAAATATAACCAAGTAAAATCCACGTAAATCACGTCAAACGTCAATACATATTCGATTTTAAGCCTGTTGATGTAAGGTACATCACTCTGTGCCTCAAATAATCAACGAGAACTTCCTGACGTCGGGCTTCACCTCAACAATTGTACTAGAATGTTCTTTCTTCGTGACAATATTGTTATAAGAGGTTATTTTCATTAGAATACATTTAGAACGAATAGTGTTCGTGTCAACAACAGAGTTCGGAATTGACATTCGACTGGAACAAACTGATTAGAATTGCTAAATGTGTCATTTGTTGCATTTAGCGATGTCCCAAATTGTTTTTATGCAAATCAATACCGATTATTCCGTTGGTACATTAATTCGTACTTTAACTCCAGTTTCAATGAATATTATCTTTGATGACAATGAAATACTTGATAAGTTCCAAGCTATCGTTGTGATCTAAGCTAAGTTATTAAGCTATTTTTATTAACAATGAAACTTTTATTTATATTTCCCTGTGGTCTCATTATTTCAGACTACACACTTAGATTCCTTTTAGCAAACGTAATGTATCATCATTATTATTACACAAGCTCTGTTTAGCATGGGAAAAGAACTAGATGGCGTTGGGTGCTAGATGTTTGCAATATTTATTTATTATAGTGCACCTATATCTTTTCAATAATAATATCTTCACATGAATAACACACGGCTGTCTGAACTTAAACTAAGCAGATCGTGTATTATGTTAACCAGACTACTAATAAACATACCTTCTAAATACATACACATCATAAAGTATAGTCAGACTCAGAATAAAATGGTTATACTTATCACACATTCGTTTGTTCCGTGTGGGTACAAAACCAGCGATGATTTACTAAGTAGTTCGAATCAGGAGCAGGATCGACAGCTTAACGTGCTCTCCGAGGTACCGTCCCTTCGGTTTATGAGAGAGAGAGGGAACTGACAGTGTACCTGTGTTTGTGCACTATAATATCTCCTGCGTAGTTGGCTGGTCTCCATTGAGACTGGCCGCCGTGGCCATAATCGACTAGGAGAACATTACTTTTACAGTTCGTATCACTAAGTCTTAGTCTCAGTAGGTCTTTATTGTCATCATCGACAGCTTTTAATAATCCACTGATGGAGATAGGCCTCTCTAAAGTATGGCAGTTTTAGCCTACTATATCACGCTGGCTAGGCGGGTTGGTATACGGTCTGGATGTCCTAATAAAGCGGTTCCCGGATCTTTCCCGTCTCAAACGCAGAGTGGCACACGGTGTGGTTTTGGTAGGCTCGATTCCGACACACCGTTCCGCCGCAAACCCCGGTGCGGCGAGGGCCTGTGAGGGTTTCCACATGAAAAAAAAAAGATTTGAAGTTTTTACTTCTCCTTGCAGGGATTATATACTGCAAAGTTTGTCTCTTAATCACCTTTTACCACAACCACTTGATGAGAAGGGGTGGTGAAGCTCTGTTTTCTAATTAACAATATCAGTATTATATCCTTGTGATGTTTACAGTCTATACATTTAAAACGACAAAAAATGAAAAGATTGAAAGAAACAAGAATAAGTTTAACATCACATTAAGTGTCAAAGTTTAAAGTCAAAGGTTCTGAAAAATATTTTGCATTTCAACAACATCGCTGAAGAACGGATGAAGGAAATAATTACCGCAACCGTTTCTTATTTCTCGTGAATATAAGGTTGAATAGAAGAGAAGTAGCTATCTAGTGCTCCGAGAGAGGTATCTTTAATAAAATTTACAAGGATTTTCTTTTGAATTCGTTGCTGAAGATATTAAAATATAAAAGAAAAATGTAGATTAACCGATTAACAGTTTTTATTTACGTTTTTTTAGCTAAGGGATAGTTTTCTTTCTGAATGAATGCTGACTGAATGAATCCTTGTCAATGTTGTGTAATATTTAATGTTAGAGGCAGTAGAAATCATTTTTAAGGTCTAACCATTCAGCATAATAGTTCGTAAGGCATTATTATAAAATAAGTTGTTTGTCTGTTTTAATTTAGATAATTTGATTAATATTATTATTAAATTCATAAATTATGATCGATTTAGAACTTAATTAATACATTTCGAAATTATAACACTAATTTACAAGTACGTTACACGTAAATGTGTTTGGTTACGTTATGAGAACCAGGTTGACTTTAATGTTGCGATAAAATAAGCAATTACAATTCATCATATTATTAAAATCAATCACTAAGTCAATTTTTTTATTTCTGTTTCGGTTCATTTCGCGCCCAGCATGATAAATAAAAAGTGTTAAATTAACGGGTCATGAGACAAAAAGGCAACGACATTTATTGCGTCCGGCCACAGTTAGCTTTCATAGACTACAGATAAAGTTTGCTGAACTACCTAAATCACACAGAGGTTGCAATGTGACCAGTTTCAAGAACTTCAGTTATTTTATTGGGGTCTACATGTTATTTGAGGATTTTGACATATGTGTAGTAAATTTATTATAGTAGTTTAGTACAACAAATATGGTTCGTGATTTTAATAAGAGCGTAGAAAATGAGTGTGGCGCTCATAGCCCAGTTGCACTCGGTGATTAGAAACAATCATCGAGGGTAAGCAACGATGGCGCGGTCAGTACCTGGATGGGTGACCGCTGGTGGCATGTTACCATGAGCGTCTCCGTGATTCGGAGGTCACGTTAAGCAGTCGGTCCC
The DNA here is from genome assembly GCA_003709505.1 of Hyphantria cunea. Classification (NCBI taxonomy): domain Eukaryota; kingdom Metazoa; phylum Arthropoda; class Insecta; order Lepidoptera; family Erebidae; genus Hyphantria; species Hyphantria cunea. The sequence goes on from PKRV01000563.1 coordinate 1,423,701, forward strand.
GGTTGTTATCATTCGATAACAGTCGTGAAGCTTAGTTGGAGGCCTTCGGGCGGCTTAAAAACATCCAACGGCAAGATTTACGTAGCCACAACGTATTCTTGCCAGTCCCCAACTCGCACTTGGCCAGCGTTGGGACGTATGGTCTTAACCCTCTCCTGAGAGGAGACCCGAGCTCAGCAGTGGGACATTATGGGTTGTTGTTTGTAGAAAATGAAGAAAATAACGCTGATACTAAAACAAATAAATATTAAAGTTAAAAAAGACTTTTAAACAAATCCGTATTTTTTTTTGTCTCGATCATAGATCACATAGGAAACTCATTATAACTTGTAACATTTTGTTTTATGTACACAAAGTTATTATTATTTGTATAGAGCAATCCAAAAGTAACTTGTTTTCTGATTACAGTTTTAACTATTCGGTTCAAAAGTATCGAAAAAATATCAAAAAGCTGGTTAGCTTTATTTAGATTCTCACCTTAAAATAATTTTTAAAACAAATTATTTACAAATTACAGATTAAATAAAATTTCTAATATAATCTTTTTTAAATATTACTAATTTTATTTTATTGCATTATTTGAACACAAATTTTCGTCTTCCGTACTTTCAATACTATTTGGGGTCGGCTACTAGCTCAATAAATTTTACCTGAATATCAATTGTTCCACGGAACGACTGACATCAGACCAGACTGGACTGGTATGGGAACATAGATAATATCAACCTGTAATTGCATTTTAATCATTATATATCAACATTATTATCAACAACCGATAGTGTGCCACTGCTTGGCTCGGGTCTCCTCTCAGCGAGGTGGCGTGCGTCTTGGCCGGAACTCCCCCATGGGATTTGGAAGCAGAAGTGCCCGCTGAAGCTTATCGACAGGGGGCTCAATTCCCTTTAGGTTGGCCCTCCGCCTGAAGAGGTAAGCGAGTGGCGTGAAGCCGCTCGCTGGGCCACGATGACACACTGATCGTCTCGGCTGGAGACTCCACGCGCGCGCTTTGCCGCCTTAGACGCTCGCCAGCCGGTTATCCTCGAGTGGGTGGGGCAGCAGCCCCTGCGTCGCAGTTCCTCCCCCGAGGCCTCTAACAAAACTTCACGACTGTTATCCTACGAAAACAACCAGGTCCGACTGCTTGACGTGACTGGAGTTTAATCGCTATACAATCGAGATTGGTTTTAAACAAAGTTTCTCGATAGGTATTACGAGCTCTGATTTCTCCAAACAGTTGTGTATCCTCAATAATGTAACCAAAGCCATTTATTTTACTTGTCATCATAATTCTTGTTCCTAACATGTCTTTGCCGGGTTTAAATGCGAAACATCGTTTATATATCTTATTCGGTATTCGGTTCGATCGTAAACGGTCGAATTTACGATAGTTTTGTGACCGGCCCATTTCATGACCACTATAAGACTCTCAATGTGTTCGCACATAGTTTTCACTCTATTTTGACTAAACAAATCTGTGGATTTAGGACTGGAATGTCTAAAGAGAAATAAATCTAAAAGTTATAGTTAACACGATTTAATTTAAGTAGTAAAGTTAAATATTATTTTAATATTATCCATATTAATGTTATAAATTCGACGATTAATGTTATGTACTTGCTAAAAAGCAATCCTTGGCAACTTAAATGTAAGTTTGTGCAAGTGATAATTCAACTCATATTTCAACGTCGCTATCATCTGGTGTAAGAAAAATTCTAAAGCCGTTAAAAGAATGATATAAGTTTTGAAAGAGAATGCAATGAAGTCCATTTGTCACAAATATGAACAGATATTTTAATTCAGGTGAATGGTTGCTTTTAAAATTCAAAGTATCTTTTTTTTTATTATTTATTATACAAAGAAAAAGAAACTGAGTTACAATAACATCTCTCAACGCATATCAAGTAAAATGGTTAGAATACGTATGTCTCCGCATTACTCCAACCGACCACATTTTATAATATCTGACACCGAACCCAATTCAATACTAAATTCCCAAACTAAGCAGATAATATTAAACATTGTTCCTTATAATTATTCGAATGATTAATTTGATAACATTCAATTATTATTTGATAATTCAGAATTGTGTAACATTAAAGATTTATTACGCCGGAAGTACCATTGTATTAAGAGAGTACAGACGTCATTAACAATATAAGTAAGTAGCGCCGGAAGCTGACAAGTGGAAGGCACCAAGATATTAATATTATTTATTATGAATCAACCCTTTAATGGATTATTAAGTTATAATGTTATAAGATTATTAAATAATATATTTTATACGAAGTTGGAATCCGTATTAATAACACATAGTATAAATGAAGTCACTTCCCGTTCTTGCATGTTTAGACTTTTCAAACTACGCAAGGGATTTCAATACGGTTTTCATCAATAAAGAACTCTCTGAGAAGACTCCGAGAATCGAGTTGCTTTTTTCATATAAACAAGATTTTTTTTGTAAAAGAAAAAGAAAGTAACATAGAATTGGATTAAAACTGTGAATTACTCTAAACATTATTTATTTTTTATAAGCCTTTTGTGTCCAACTGCACATGACAAAGGGCTCCACTGCAACAAGCCGCTTCTCTTTCTTCAAGGCCAGTGCCGGCCAGCCTATGCGAAGATCGTCGCGCCATCTTTTACTCGTCTTCGGCAATATGCATTAGAATTCCATAAAAATCAAAAGGTAATAATTATGGTGGCATATTTTCTTTAAGTGCAGAACGAATGAAATGTAACATTAAATTATAAAGATTTCTAAATACTAAAATACTTTGCACACTTAATAGTCTCAAAATACTTTTTTTGAAGTACTATCTTTAGTCCGTCAGTCAAACTAGAATTGGCCAGTAAAATATTTTCAGACAATGCACAAAGGTTTTTCTAGCTTTACTGGCTTTATTATAAATGATTTGTGAATCAGCTAACGAAATCAGAAAGGGGTGAAACTGTAGAAACTCACTCCAGCGAATAATGAATAAAATAGGCTATCAATTCTTAGCTATGGATGAGTATAAAAATGATGACTGAATAAAATGGTGATTGAACATAACGATCTCATAAACTTCTCTGTTAACATTACTATTTTCATCTTATCTTACCTAGGAATTTATTAGCTTTACGAGTCTTTATCAATAAAGTTGTCTTACCTACTGAGCAAAAATCATTATCACTGCTTTAGGGGCTTCAAAAAAGAAGGTGATTCTGGATTGTGATTTTTACTTTTACTTTTTTAAATATATACATAGAAAATGTTCGCATTTTAAAATATTTTATATAGGTACTTTCTAAAACACGTATTAATTTTTTTTATCACTTTTATGAATAACATGCTTCCAAAATATCAAAAGGTCACAGTATAAACAAGAAAGTATTCCGTCCCAAATGCATACAGTGAAAGCAAATTGCAGTGGACAGAAAACTAGTGAGAACAGCTACTTCATATTTTCAACGCACCCCAATTTGAACACAAAGCCTGACATCAAATGTATGTACAAAGTTTAGGTTATTTTATGGTATAGAGACAATACCAGTAAGGTTCCCTCTACCTGACTTGATTTTAAGTTACTACTGTCACGTATACCTGCTACTTAATAGATTGTATTATTGTCCTCTTAATCTCAAGTGCGAAGCCGCTTTTCCTCTCAAGTCTTATATTGACCTGATACATCAGATTTTAAGTTGAAATATTTATCTACAAGCTCGCTGCATTTAAAATTCAATGGCTATAAATGTGCTCTGTATTGAAGTTAGGCGAATGTGCTTAGAGTGTACGACAATTATAAGTGTATAATACATTTTTAATTGAAGAAGTACTTATATTAAAGTATTTTAATATATTTTATTTTTCACTATTTACAATAATTATTTCAAGTACATGTTCAATTTGGGTGTGTTGTAAATGTTTTAAAGTTTGGGTGACCTTTCGGTATATACACATCACGCTTTTGAGGATAGTCGATCACAATTCCACTCGAATTTAGTGCTTTCGAACACGGTACAGCTCACGCTCTTGAGGCATTTTAGTTTTTTATCAGATTGATTCTCTATAGCTTTATCAACCCACTTTAATAGTCATCTTCCGCTGCTAAAAAGTAATATACAACCGTCCTTAGTAAGCGACCCAAGTAGTAGCTAAATAAGTCATGTACGTAATCCACGTCTTGTGCGTCGGGTGACGGTTCGAAATAGATTCCACACGTTAAAATAAAATAAATAAATTTTCCTGACATCTAACACACAATGTCATCTAGTCCAGACTAAGCAGAGCTTGTATTGTGAGTACTAGGCAACTGATATAATTACATATATTATACATTATACATAGAAAACATCCAAACTTCGAAACAAATATTTGCAGATCATTCAAACATTTAATCAGAGCCGGGAATTGAACGCGAGACCTCAAGAATAACAGTCGCATACGCTACCGCTGCGCCACCGAAGCAGTCAAAAAAAGCTTTTATATCAAGTTTTCTTCCTATTTGAAGTTCGAATGAGCAGAGGTTACACTCGACATTCTTAATCTCTTACTACATGGATGAATGGAATTAGACTGCACGAAAGGTGTAGTATCTCAAGCAGTCATCTTGTTTCCTAATGCACTGAGTGTTACGAGTTCTATGTCCAAATGGGTCCACATTTGGTGTGATCCACAAACCCATTACATAATTGATTATACTCTAAACTCATCATCCATACATTGTACTGGTTTCTCGAAAATTCTTTTTCGTTAAAACATCATGCAATGTAAAATCGAGATCGTTGTTGCAAAGAAACAGATCTCTAATTTCTTTCATAAATCGCCAGTCGGTAGCAAAGATAGTACAGTATCTCTACTGTTACACATTCTGCATACTAAAGATTTATCCCTCACAGAACACACATTTTGCTAATTGCTATGCGAATGACAGTATCGACAGCGGAAACGTATGTGTTCTTAGTACAGGATTAACGACCACCATTTGTGTTTCTAGTCGACCTATATTTTGGGGAATATTGTGGCTGTTTGAAATGATAATGCGACTGGGTATTTTCCAGATATTTTAACAAAACCTCCTACAATTTTAAGGGGTTTTACTAATTTAGAACTAAGCTCGAATATTACAATATCTTCAATTTTCAATTATGTATGCTGTATTTAGTATATTGTATTTTATTAAATTTTGTCCCGATTGTAACTTGACTGCTGAGATATCCTAATGATTTAAAACTGTTGAACTGTCAAAGCATGGTTCTGTTTTTTTTTTTACCTGTGGGAACCCCCTCGGGCTTTCACCCCACCAGGGTTTACGGCGGGGCGGTGTGTCGGCATCGAACCTACTAAAACCACACGGTGTGCCACTCTGCGCCTGAGACGGGAGAGATCCGGGAACCGCTTTCTTACGCCATCCGGTTGGTTCTGTTAGTCCAACCTCATTGAACAATTAATTAAATACTTCGAAAATAGATGTGTCGCGTTTCAGATATTTGTATCTGCATATTAAAATGCCTTAGTTCTAGTTTTATAAACACATGACAACAGGATGTTTCCTTTATGTAAGAGCAATCTGCAAAAATATGTTAAGCCCATTAAAATATACGATGTTTCGTAATAGCACTAGCTACCATATTTATGTCCTATATATAAGGCTAATATAGGTGCTTAACAATAGAACATAAAACACGTCAACCGTGAAATAAAAAAAAAACTACCCATGAAATAATATTACCTTATCTTTTTCGTTCCAAGAGATGTTATCATTGGCTAGATGAGCCCCGTGGTACAACAATAACCGTTTTTAAAGCCGCTGGACGAAGCTAGTTTAAAAAGTAGCCTAAATTATTCCTTATATTATTCATCATTCTGCTAATGAAAGTCCTGTCAAAATTTAAGACAGACAGACAAATACTTAAAAAAATCTTTTTTGACGTAAGTATCGCATATACTTTCAAAGACATTTACTAGAAAGATTTAGTGTCTAGATTTCTCAATTTATTTGTATAGATTTAATTATGTATAACAAATTCTTAGAAATCAAAATATATTATAATTAATATTTTTATTGTCTTTTTTATATCCTAGTGTTTTAGACTACCAGAGTGAACTTAAGCAGAGTCCTTATTCATGATGGAGGTTTAGGTGTATAATTCATTATGAAATTAAGTAAAACTTGGCACTAACTAGCTGTCTATAATGAGAATCTTACTAACAAACGCTGCTCAAACAAGAAGTACGAAAAAAAAGCTGTCTCTATAGTTAAATATTTTTACTTAAGGCTATAAACACACTACAACACTAAACAAATAGCTACATAAATTTGGCCTTTAAGTAGTTCATACACATATTCAAAAAAAACATATTGATCATATGTATATGTATAACACATATACGCATAAAGCGTGTCTTTTAGTTTCCCGTCATTGCCTCACGTCGCCTTGTGCTATATTCCCGAGCGGATACATCCTGATGTCAACCCATCACCACCTATCCATTCGTGGCTGGCCCTGGCGACAAGAGCTCGGGAAATTAAAGCCTCCTTTGATTGGCTCTATGCTTACAAACAAAAGCTTGAGCTTTTGTTCCATAAATATTAAAATTTATTTGATTCATACTAAACGGTGAAGATTTTGGAGACTAGAATTCTAGTACAGGGAAAATTTAAGAATATTAATATGTTAAGACTGAAGTAAGTGGGATTATTTTCTTTATGTAATAGGGGGCAAACGAGCATACTTGTCGCCTGATGGTAAGCAGTTACTGCCGCCTATGGACACCCGCAACACAGAGGCGTCACAAGTGTTTTACCAGCCTTTGGGGGATGGGGAGGGGAATGGGGGGAGGGGTTGGGATATTGGCCTCCGGTATCTTCATTCACTCGATGAAACACCGCGCCAGCTCTGTTTTACACCGGTTTTCTGTGAGACCTTGGTATCACTCAGGTCGAGTCGGCCCATTCATGCCAAAGCGTGGCTCCCCCACGTAAGGTTATTGTAACTGTGCCTAAATATTTTATTTAAACATCCTCAGAATGGAATTGAATAAATAGTCATAAAAGGCTTTAAGACTGTTTATTTAATTACATTCTCAGGCCTATTAAGCGAACAATAGCATTAACAATAATGCTATTTTAATTTTAAGAATTCTGTCGTAAAGGTATTGATACCTAGTTCGATTGGTAGGTACTCACTCATTAAGTTTTGTTTCAAATCAAAATTAATTCGTCAACAACTTTTAGCAGTCCATTGCTGGACATAGGCATCTTCGGACATTTTGGCCTTAGTAAAATTAATAAAAAATAATTACTTGAAAAAATAGTTATAGGGGTTTAATTCTATTCTGTATTTTTAGCTCAGTACTAATATTATAAATAAAATCTTAATTATAAAATAGAAGAAACCACAAAGAGCTTGGAAAAAATATTATGAAAATATCTAAGGTTTTCAAAGAAGTTTAAAACTTTTTCCTTGATTTTACTTAGTCATAAGGAAATGTTTTAAACAGCTTTTTAAAAATTGTCAGTCTTATAGAACTTTGTCTTCAAATTCTCTGCCCAACTTTTAGCTTATTATTGGTAGAGTAATTAAAACGGACATTATGTTTGAAAATTCAAAAGTTAAAAGTACCTGCGTTTTCATTTAATGCTTGTAGCATATGGCATAGGCATTACGTTGTTTTTTTTTTACACAATGGATTAAGATTCTCTTATTTTAAATCATTTTGTTTTGAGTTCACATTGATTTTTATTAACTTCACTAAAGAGTTTTTTATGCAACCTCTCTGGGTAAAACATAAAGTTAAGGTTCCTTATGCATATCAATGTTTCGGATACAGTTGGGCTTAATTTGAATAGATTTCAAAGTAGTGATAAACCCGGATAATAAAATCGTTTTCACTTACCTACTTGAATTATAAGAAAACTGAACGTTGAATGAAAATAATGTACCTTTTCAACAATCGCAATATCGTCTATTTCAATATGTCAAATAAAAATCACAGTCACGGCCCACTATCGCCCTTTACTTTATGAACTAGATAAAGCAGGAGGGATGTGAGAAAAGGCTATAAAATATTTTACGAGCCCATCTTTCGTGACCATAGGTATCGTGACCAGAGTTTCGTATTTAGATTTTTTTTACGATGTGTTGGCAATAAACAGCTGTGATAGACTTTATGAAATGTTGCCGTAGTAGTTATACCGACAGTAAATTTTAGCTGCTTTTAATGATCTTTTACTAAAGGTTATTTAAGTGGCTTATTTTATCGCACTTATTTAGTTTGTGGGTATGTTAGGTTTAACCTCAAAATGGATGACGAAAGCTGGTAGATGAGACTAGGAACATCGCCAAAACGTGAAATGAAATTAAGCACGAACCTCAGTAACGATAGAGGTAGGCTTTGTGGATGCCCTCAGCCTCTCTCTACTACATGCCACTAGTTGAATTTTGTTAAATTAATAAAAAAATAGTAAAATGATGTTTTAATCGATTTTTATTTGGCAAACATAGACCGCTATAATGTTTCTGTATAATTTGTGCAATTATTTATGAAAGTGATAGAAAATCGTGGCTCTAAATAAATCTAATAAAGTAAATCTAGGAGAAATTGTAATAAAAATTGGAAAATTGTATGGTATTTAAAATTAAGCGTCTCCCCTTAAAACCATGAATGCCGGAGCGTAGCGTAGCTCTCCATTATGTATCTCTTGACCGTTACAACTACGTCTACGCTACAGACACACTCATACACACACAAAAAGTACTGTACTGTGGCTTAAATTTTAACATGATATTATCACATATTACATACTACTTCACAGATTTAATCTATTTAAACCGTGGGAAAGCCACGCTTCGGCATGGATCCCATCCCACTCCCCATCCCCCAAAGGCCGGCAACGCACTTGGGACGCCTCTGGAGTTGCGAGTGTCCATGGGTGGCAGTAATCGCTTACGTCTACTAGTATGCCCCCTTTTCTATAAAAAAATAGTTCAGTTAATTCCTCATTTTATTACAATATAATTGCAATGTGCAACTTCAAAGCGTGGCAAGTTACAGCTATTACTAAATACAATGAAAAACTATATTATTTAATTCGAAGATAGCAAGGCGAGTAATAACATGCAATCAGAAATACCAATATAAGTAGCTGTTCAGCCTTGTCAGTGTAGCGTTACTCTAAACTGGGTACATAGTTCCACTTGGTTCAAAATGTTTTCCAAGAATCTTACCCGGATTTTACGGCTCAACGTCCCGCAGCTGTAGGGAATGAATAACGGGATAGCGTTTTGATCCGTGTACTGGATTTGCAGACGTCTTGTTTAGACAGTTGAATAGAGTCAAATTATATTTATACCTATAAATAGCCGTGTATGGAAATGTATTTATAAATTGTTGTTCTTTGTCTCTTGGTTTATATATTTTTTTTTTTTTTTTTTATATTTAAGCTGCCAAAATGACTCTGCCCTGCCTGATGGAAAGCATGAGCAGAATCCAAGAGTGGTGGTCACCATCCTCAATGCGAAAAAGAACAATGCAGCATGGTGACCCACATTATGGCGGCCTGGGGGGAAGGGGGATGGTGAGGGAGATAGGGAGCGTTGGATCGGGGTATGGGCCTCCGGTATCCTCACTCACTCGATGAAACACAGCGTAAGCGCTGTTTCACACCGGTTTTCTGTGAGGCCGTGGTATCACTCCGGTCGAGCCGGCCCATTCATGCCGAAGCGTGGCTCTCCCACGGTAACACAGTTATATATGTTTGTAAAGTTCCCGTGCCACATGATATATTCTTAACCTAGGCGCTGTCCCTACAAAAGCCTCCATAATACAATTCTTGTTAAATGTAAAATATTGGTAACACATTCGTCGCTTTTGAGTTTCATGTGTCCAAGGGCAGCGATAGTCACTAACCACCAGGTGAGCCTTTCGGTTTCTTTATTCTTATATACGGGGATAAATGTTTAACAAACGTTTGTCTCCGTATAAAATATAAAATAAATTTAGTTCAAATAATAATAATAAGGGGCGCTCATAGGCCAGTTGCACTCGGTGATTGGAAACAATCAACGACGGTTAGCAACAACAGCGCGGTCAGTACCTGGATGGGTGACCGCTGGTGGCACGATACCATGAGCGTCTCCCTGATTCGAAGGTCACGTTAAGCAGTCCCGGTTGTTATGATACAATAACAGTCGTGACACTTAGTTGGAGGCCTTTGGGCGACTTAAAATCATTCAACGACAAGATAACGTAGCCACAAGGTTGTCTTGCCCGTTCCCAAACCCCACACACAGCCAGCGTGGGGACGTATGGTCTTAACCCTCTCCTGAGGTAAGACCCAAGCCCAGCCGTGGGATATTATGGGTTATTGATGTTGATGAATGATAATAGGGTTGCATCTAGAACTAATTCTATAACGAAGCGGTAAGGCAAACTTTGTACCCATTTAACACAACAATAGGTTTTACAAACCGAAATAAAAAAATCGTCGTTAGATGATAAACCAAGAAGGCAATTACAAATATCGTTTTTTAACTTTAGTGGGACGCGTTGAATTAATAAAATGATTAGACCGCTGTTTGCATTTCCAGTTCAGTCTTTGAAGCACTATACCACAAGGCACGGAATCCATCTTGATAGATTTGTCTGCTATCTGCGCCTGTAATGAAATCACGCCTCACGCTGCCTGGTTCAAAATAGCTCAAATATTCATAGCCACGCGCTGGGGATTTACATTTTTATTTCTATCACTTTTTGCCAACTAACTTACTGTTTCCGTATTTTCAGTTTGGGAATTTCACTCGTTCGTTTGAATTTCATTCAGGTAGTTTTAAATTAATTCGATTTTTTAAGGGTTTGGACTTTTCAAGAGAAGACTTTAAATCAAGTTTTGATTATGATGGTTTTATTTGATAAATATATACCTAGGTTAGCAGATATTTACCTGTATACTGTATTGTTTATTGTATTTCCTTTGTATAATCAGCAATTACTTCAAGTTTTGTTTCAGAGAATGTTCACGATTTTTTTCACCAATTGGATGTACCAGGCATTTGCCCGATTAAATTATGATGAATTGGAATCAACTGTATCCTTAAATCCTTATTTTTCAAAAACCTACTACTATTTTAAAAATATTCTCCTCCAAAGAAAAAAATAACGAGTTGAAAAATACAAAAAATATAATAAAGATATAAAAAATGCAACTCAATTGAAAACCTTCTCCTTTTTATGTCGATTAAAAATTACCACTTTGTTTTAACAGAAACATTTGTATAGGTTCCCATAATATTTTAAAAGTGTTTTAAACTTTTGAATTGTTTGAAAATTTAAATAAAAATGAATTATAATAGATTTTATTCAAACAGCCTGTACTGCGCGAATGGCACTCAAGTTGGCTCGAAGGCCGGAAGTTCGCAACGGGCTCAACAACGTCTCTCTTTTGGGACCAATGTTGGGTAACTACCTTGATATACCAACTCCTTTGTCTCGATTCTAGAGATTTTCAAGGATTCATATTTATTGAAAGTGAAAAAAAGCTTTTAATATGCCTCTGCTATTGACACATTTTTCCCTATATATTGGCTTTGTAAAAGAATTCACACATACAGTTACATACGGTAATGTTGGTTTCAATTTATCCTTCTCCTTACAGTGATGTTACACTACGTTGTTTGCTACCTTAGTCGGTACCCATGCGATAAATAGGACTAGTATTTTAACTCACTTTAAGTAGAATTTCATTTTTTATGGCATAGGAGGCAAACCAGCTGATGTTTCGCTGAGTCATAAGTGCGTTGCCGGCCTTTGGAGGATGGGGAGGGGAATCGGGGGAGGGGTTGGTGGATGGGCCTCCGGTATTCTCACTCACTCTATGAAACACAGCGCAAGCGCGTTTTCTAAGAGGCCTTGGTATCACTCCGGTCAAGCCGGCCCATTCGTGCCGAAGTGTGGCACTCGCACGGTAAATCATCATATCATTATATTAAATTCGTATTATATAAGGTCATACTATATTAAAGTACAATTAAATAGTAAGTATCTAGTAGAAAATAATCTTCAAATAGATCGTACCTTTTAACATCATATTGTTCATATTATAATCAGAAGTATGTCAATTATATTCAATCGTTCGTGATCAGTTAATATGCTAAATCGGTTATTATTATAACGATTAGCCTTAATACCCAGCAAAAGTATGTAAATGAGGTATAAAGTAGGAATAACAATTGTTGGTGAGCAACAAGTGTGGCTCAGTCTTTGTTTTTCATTGTTGTGGCAATTGTAGAATTGTTTTTTTAAGTAATGACTATTTGTCACAAACACGGTAACGTAACTGTTACATTGGCAAGATAGTGCAAAGTTTAAAACTAATTTAAAATTAAAATGACAATGACTTATATTATGATATGTTTACTTTGTAGGGTATTTAAATTCATATAACACTAAATCAAAGTAAGGTATGATAAAGAAAACTGTACCTTGCTACGCCATGATACACTGACATTGTATCATTACACGAATAACAAAAAAAACGCATCCAAATTAGTCCGTCGGTTTAGGAGCTACGACAGACGTACAAACAGATATAATAGTCACACTTACAATTATAACAACGCTCTTTGTAATGAGGGAGCGAGGGAAGACTATGAATTTATTTATTTATTACACATCATGCACTTTAGGTGAATTGGCGGACTTAATGCCTAGAGCATTATCTTGAAAATATGAAGTCGGTGCATTTAGATTATATGATATGTACGCTGATGATAAACATTAAATATAACTTTTTAATATAAAGTCGAAAAGAAAAATAAGTATTTTAGTCCATGAAAAACTTTATTTTCCATTTAAAGTTATAAGTATCGAGTCAAGCAATATGAAAGGTAGGAACGGCTAACTTAAACTTAACAAAGCCATTAGGGACTCAAAAGGGTACAACGGCAAATCAAGCTGTTTTTACTGTATCAAGATTGAATTCCATGTAGTTTGAGCATATCAGGTTCAAAGGTAATATAATAGTCCCGGTGGGGAGTTGAGTGAAAGATTGTTCGTCGGACACTCCTTTGGGGTTTTCTTCAGAAATTGACTGCTTTGATTGGTTCAAGATGTAATTTAAGTTATATGTGTAGCTGGATGCGAGAAGCCAAGGATCGAACAAAGTGGCGTGCAATTGGAGATGATTGATGATGCTGATTAGAGTTGTAGCGAAGTGTAGTCAAGGGAAGGGTAAAAAAATATACGAATTTCGAAGTGTAACCTTCTTTGGGCGCGTTGAGCACTTTTTGGGTGAAAACAAATCATGGAACTCACGCCTTGGTTACCGAACGCTTTTTATGATATACATGTATACTGTATGTACAT